>JAYXIM010055328.1:0-213040 GCA_037575425.1 Anastrepha fraterculus | reverse complement strand
TCCCAAAGGTTGGAAAAGACGACTACACCAGCCCCAAAAGCTTTAGACCAATCAGCATGACCTCATTCATGCTGAAAAGTCTCGAACGACTAGTGGAACTGCGCATACGTCAGAAGTCGCTGAAGACTCACCCTCTGTCTCTATTTCAGCATGCCTATCAGAGTGGAAAATCCTGCGAGTCGGCACTGCAAAATCTTGTTGCTAGGATAGAGCTGGCCATCGACAGGAGGGACTATGCTATGGGTATCTTTTTAGACATAGAGGGGGCGTTTGATAATGCCACTTTTGATAGTATGTGTAACTCTGCTAGTAGGCACGGCGTAGACCGGGTGCTAGTAAATTGGATTCGTTCGATGCTGGCCCAAAGAATCGTTTCGGTGCGAGCAGAGGAAGATCTGCTGGTGTCATCTGGGGTTAACAGAGGCTGCCCCCAAGGCGGTGTGCTGTCTCCGTTGCTCTGGTGCATGGTAATCGATCCTCTACTCACCACCTTAAACGATTCGGGAGTCTACGCACAAGCATATGCGGACGACGTTGCTTGTTTGGTAACAGGCTCTTCGCTTATGAACATCTGCAGGAAAGTGCAGAAAACTCTGGATCGGATTGACACTTGGTGCTGTGCGAACGGGCTGTCGGCAAATCCCGCCAAGACTGGTATTGTCCTCTTTACCAGAAGGAGGAAGCTTGACGGAATCGTTCTGCCAAAGCTAAAAGGAGTCACAATCCAGCTATCCAAGGAAATTAAATATCTAGGAGTAATCCTCGATAGTAAGCTCCTATGGAAATCACACGTTGAGACAAAGGCATCCAAAGCGCTGACAGCTTTCTGGCAGTGCAAAGGTGTCTTTGGGAAAACGTGGGGTCTCTCTCCTAGCAAGGTCCTATGGATCTACACAGCTATGATAAGACCCATTATCACCTATGCATCAGTGGTCTGGATGAGTAGACTATCCCTAGTGGGAGTCAGGAGGACCTTATCGAGACTACAACGCACTGTGGCCATCTGTTGCACCGGAGCTTTTCCGACCACTTCAGGCCCGGCACTAGATGCTCTGATTGGTTTACCACCACTTGATGCTTTCATCCGAGGAGAGGCCCTGAAGGCCATCTGCAGACTGAAACACAGTGGGAACTGGTACGGCCCTTGTCCGGCATTGGAACACAGAGAAGGTATGGGCATCGATCCAACGATTCTCTCCATGCCCCTTGACTCAATGCCATCAAGAGTCGTACTTGAAAAGAGATACAGTGTAGTGCTACCAGAGGCTCAGTTGTGGGGAGACTCAGAAAATGAGCCCGGTAAACACTGTTTTCGCATTTTTACGGATGGCTCCAGGACCGAGCATGGCTCCGGCTCTGGGGTCTACGTGGAATCCAGCGGGACAAAACTGCACTTTGCTCTTGGAATGCATGCATCTGTGTTTCAAGCGGAGGTGTATGCAGTTCAAGAAGCGATGAACTTTGTTGTGGAAAAACGATGGAGAGGCAGATCTATATGTGTCTGCAGCGACAGCCAAGCTGCGCTTATGGCCTTAGATAGCCCTCAAACCACATCAGGGGTAGTGAAGTCCTGTAAATCCAGGCTGAACTATGTCGGCAGACATAACAGCCTGATGCTAACATGGGTCCCGGGACACGTGGGTATCGCGGGTAACGAGACCTCTGACTCCTTAGCTAAGATGGGCTCTGAAGCCAACTTCTTTGGCCCAGAGCCCACTTTGCCACTCCCCTCTGCGGCCATCACGGCCACGGTTAGCAAATGGGTAACTACTACCCACAAGCGAGCTTGGCAGGCTGAGAGAGGCTGCAGATGGACAAAACTGATGTTACCTGTCATGTCCGATCGACTGTCGCAAACCCTTCTGTCATTAGGCAGAGGGGAGTGCAGACGGCTGGTTGGACTAATGACGGGCCACTTTCTGTGGGCAAAGCACATGGAAAGGTTGGGCATCTCAGACAGTGTACTCTGCCCAGCTTGTGAAGAGGAGGATGAGACGGCGGATCACTTCCTGTGTGTCTGCCCCGCCTTCGCCCGAATCAGGTTTGAGGTCTTTGGCACTGATGTGTTAAGAAGCGACCATCTTGGCTCCTTGGCACCACAAGATCTACTCAGATTTCTTCGGAGATCGGGTAGATTTAAAGAAAATTAAAAGGGAATCCAAGTGTAGTACAATGGACTCAATTAATGTCTGAGTGCTGCACTTGCTAGTTGTCCCGACAAAAAAAAAAAAAAAAAAAAAAAAAGATGGTACTGTACTGGCTACACCTCGTATGTGCACCTCTTCCGGCCGTACCAAACCGAGATGATCTTTTCGATACAATCGCGAAGCAAGTGTAATAGTGTAAGTGTCTCTGGGGACAAATTGGCAAAATCGGCAGAAGTCATTGGCCTATACATATATTGAGCCTGAGCAGCTGACTTCGCAATCTGCAATAGCCAGTAAAAATGCCTGTGAGCATTTTAAGTTAATCCATATGGAAGTTTATGAGGTAGTTGGAATATTTTATGATTGTACCCTTCCAGCACGGATTTTGCTTGGTGCAGCGCCACAGTATCGTGCCATATTCGCACGATAAATTCAAACATCCTTTTTGGGGGTTTGGCCTCCTCCTCCGCCTGTATGTGGTGTGCGTCTTGATGTTTTTCCACAAATGGAGGGACGTACAGTTTTTTGCAGCCTCCGAATGGCAGACGGTTTTCTATGAGGAACTTTTTCATGGCAGAAATACACTCGGAGGCTTGCTACTGTCTGCCGAGCAGCGACAGTTATTAGAAGAAACTTTTTCTATTATTTGGAGTTTCGAGTTACCGAATATGCACCAAACCATTCGGCTACGGCGGCATACATAAAAATATTTATCATATGCATGTATACATATAATATGTAGGCATACGTATGTAAATATATAACTAAATACATTTTGCAATTTTTTATATTTTTCTATTATTATTATTTCATTATTATTACAATTTTTTTGTTTAAACATCCTATTCTTTGGGAGGCACTTACACAACTTGGCGGCAGCTTTGCTGCAAGCCAAACTATTACTATTTTTTATTATTATTATTTTTATTTTTATTAGTATTTTATTATTTTTATTTTTATTAGTATTTTATTATTATTATTTTATTTTTATGCCAGATACTAAAAAGCTAGTATTTGGAATCGATAATTCGTTATATTGGACTACCTGCTGGTTATATTCAATTACATTACTCTTAAAATTTTATACCTTTTTGTATAGCTAAAAAGACATACTAGTTTTTGAAATAAGTTGCAGAACAGTTTTCTAACAAAGTTTTGGTTTTAATGATGTGAAGCTGGAAATGCTTCCATATGCAACCATATTTAACTGTCAGGGCTTGGTTAAAATTTTATTGATTTTTTATTAATTGCACACCTTTTAACTAAAACCAGAAAACAATCTGACCCTTGAACTAGCATTTAAAAACAAGTGGACACAGACACAAAAAATTATTAAAAAAAAGTTTAAAAAAATAAATAAAAAAAATATTAATATTAAATTAAAAAAAAAATTAAAAAAGTATTTTTAAAAAATATTATAAAACACATTTTTTTTCAAAAAACATATTTACCAAAAAAAAAGTTGTGAAACTCGAATATCTTCAAAACGGTTAAATTTTAGTAATCATAAAAAAAATATTTAAAAGCAAAGTTTTTTAATATTTTTATATTTAATATTTTTTAAAGCAAACAAAAATAATTAAATAAAAATATTTTTAAAAACTATTAAAAACAAATTTTTTCAAAAAGCCCATTTTCCAAAAAAGAAAAAGTGGTGAAAATCCAATATCTTCAAAACGGTTCAGTTTTGTACTTCATTACAAAAGAATATTAAAAAAAATATGTTTTATAATATTTTTATCTTTAATATTTTTGAAAGCGAATAAAAAAAAAATTAAAAAAAAATATTTTCCAAAAAAAATTGGTAAATCAATATCTTGAAAACGGTTAAATTTTGGACATCATTAAAACCAAAATATGAAAAAAATGTTTTATAATACTTTTATATTTAATATTTTTTAAAGCAAACAAAACAATAATTAAAAAAAGTATTTTTAAAAAATATAAAAAAAAATGTTCAAGAAAAATATTTAAAAAAAAAAAAAAAATGTTAAAATCGATCATCTTGAAACCTTTTGGACACCATTAAAAAAATATTAAAAATAAATAATAAAAAAAAATGTTTTCTAATAGAAAAAACAATTTGGTAAATCAAATATCTTGAAAACAGTTAAGTCATATTCTATAATCAAATTAATCATAAATAACCTAAATAATAATGTCCTTAAGTATCTAGGAAGACTTTCCCGCTAGCCCTGTAAACATACAATAAACTGCGAGAGGCGTTGTTCACTGTGAGTGTTTAGCTTAGGGATGGTGAGGGAACCGAGGATTCGGGAAGGGCTACCTGAGCTACTTGGTGAGCTCATTTGCAAGTTAAAATATTTATATTGGCTTGGCAGCTCGTATGCAGGGCCTCTAAACACTCTTGTGATGAGTCTGCACGCGGCATGTTTTAAATTCAGCATTTCATAGGCTCTTCGAGAGATGCGGAGATTTGCACGGTAAATTATGTACTAAATATTATTAACTGTATTTTTGGTTGCTGGTGTTGGTGTAGCACTATATACTATATTTTTAGTTCAATCACTCGATGTATTATAACATGAACGCCCTCATCTACTACACCCCTTGTGATGTTGTCAAGTGGACGTTGTCAGTAGAGGTGAAAATTATAAAAAAACCTGCAGCTGCTACAGCTGCAAAATCTATACCTTTGTTGCCAACACCGTCTATGACCGAGTTCTAGTTTCATAGTGATACACCTGGTGCGCTCCCACGTACTTTTATAGTTTCGTTTGCGTGCATTTGAATATCAATTTATATTTTATATATATTGTTATTATTAATAAACAACTGAAATATGTAAATATGTATATACTTGGACATCTATGTGGTCGCAAAAATAAATTATTCTTTGACCCTTCGCAACAGATTAGCAGAGTTATTACACACATTGTTGTTGTGGCATCTGTTAATGCGGCGCCTTAATCTCGCAAATGAATGACGTCTGCAGTAGTGGTTGGTAACCAATTTTCAAATTTATGATGAGCAAAATATGACCTACATAAAAACGTTGATGGTTTGTTTTTAACAATTAAATGTACAATAGATATACTTACATACGTATACATGTTTTTTATTATCCACTAATAGATTACCATATGGAGTTGAGTTCAAGTTATATTTTGTTAGCACCGTACTAGCTATTAAGCCAACAGGTCGAGAATATTCATACAGCCTATTTTATATTATATTACATTATATAAAGGGTGATCAGATGTGATATGGTGTTTTTGACAGATCACACAAGACTGCTGTCAAACAAAATTCATATTTTTTCCAGTATTCATTGACATTTCATCATGGGAAAACTTCCGCCCCAACAACGTTTACAAAACGTACAATTTTGTATTACGAAAATCGACGCTCTGTGCAAAATGTTCATCGCGCGCTCAGAAACCGAACGGAATTCAGCGATTAGGCCCAGTTTTGGCTTGATGGCTACGTAAATAAGCAAAATTGCCGTATTTGGGCTGAAGAACAACCCGAAGCGAATCAAGAATAGCCATTTCATCCATTCGAAACAACCGTTTGGCGCTGCCTATGAGCTGGAGGAATTACACAGTGCGACAATTTTCAGTTCATCGGCTCGGGCCCAAACCTAACCAATTGCAAATGAAAGTATTTATGTAGAATCGTAAAACCCCAACTGGGTTTTGGTCCACCGGGTCACAATTTTTGTATAGTGTATTAAAGTTTTGCAATATTGATCAAATGCCATCTTAAATAATATGGTAAATCCAGTACAAATATTGATTTATTTATAATTTCGTCTTAGACTTTTAGTAAAATTCAATGATAAATTTTTTGTAAAACATTTTAACCCTTTGAATCTTACCGTTATGTGACTATTTAATCCATTTTTTCAAAAATTGTTCGAAACCCTTCTTAAACTGGGTATTAAAGGGGTAATATGTTCTACAAAAAGATTCCTTAGAAAATTTCACTAGGGCTTGTCAGGGGCATTGAGCAACTATGGGTTAAACATACTTGAAAAAAAGGCGGCGCTACTTGCCATACAGCCCGTGAAGCAATGGATTTAATGCGTCGTCCTTTCGTTGAGCAATTACTCTCTCGATCCGGGCTACTGATCAAGATCATTGATATCACACTTTAGGACTTTTATTTGTAGGGGCATGTAAAGCCTAAATGTTTCGTCGATAAAACAGCTTCCATTGAGGCATTGGAAGCCAACATCACTAAAGTTATTCACGAGATACCGACCGAAGTACTCCAGCGGGTTATTCGAAATTGGTGTCTACGGTTGGCCGAATTACGGTATAGTTGCGGCCAACATTTGAAGTGGATTATATTCAACAAATGAATGAATGTCATGAATGGTTCTATACAAAAATAATAAAGATTTCTCCATCAATTTGAATTTTCGTTGTTTTATTTCAACTTAGAATCCGATACCTCTAAATTGATCACCCTTTATTATATAATATTATGTGCAGGCTCTCGTTCTAGGCCGACTGTAAATATAAAACATTAAACAGGTCTAACAACGGTCAACCCCCAAATTAATTCACTTCACAAAAATCACCTGCCACGCGGCAACTGTAGGTCCCACCATTTATATGAAAATACCAGGAGGCGCACCACATCATTTAAGGATTATTAGCGAGTGTGGTCTGAAACTATCAAGACTCAACTGGGTTAATAGCAGCTGTCGAAGTATGCCTCAAAAGAGAGAGAAAGTATTTCTCATATTACAGTGATTGATCTTGTATAGATAGGCGTTAAGTCAGGTCAGTGAACGCTGGGTCGATCAGATATGACTGAGGGGACTTCTTAGGGTGCTGGCCCAATGCAGGCTTTTGGCTGGCTTTGCTTGCGGTATTTGTTTTGCTTGGCTTTGAAAACTTATATGGGCATATGGGTGTTTTGAAGGCTGTTATAACAATCAGATTGTTCGCAAAGGAAAAAGGAAACTGAGATGCAAAAAATATTCAATACTATATAATACATATTTCAATGATGATGTTAACTAGAAGCTATGAAAAAATATTGTGAATTTGCTTTTCAATAGTAAAAATGTACAAGATATGACGCCAATTACGTCAACGACGAAAGATTTGGGTGCGCGAATTATATTTAAATCGACAAATGAAAGACAATAAAACATTGAGCTATTTGAAACTGTACCGTCCTACAAGCGCTTCAAGCAAAGATTTCATTTAATATATTTCAGTATTGTTCTATTCATTTTTGACCAATATCGAAGCCAAGCGAGCAAAGCCATCCTGCATTGGTGCAGCACCTTAATGCGAAGTCGTATGCAACTACGAAGGGATTCAATGCGATGAGACTGGGTCACTTGAGCTTAGGGAATAAGCTAAGGCAACCAAGTGCGGTGTTTGTGAAACGTTATTTTTTGAATTTTTAGGGAAATGCCCGCGAAGAACCAGTATTGGCTAACAAATACCTTCTCCACTACATTTCGTAGATAAAATTTATTGCAACTTTTTTGCTCAAAAATATTAGACATGGTTAAACGAGCAACTTTGAACGGATGCTAATAAGAACATCAAATTTCGTACAAACGTCAATGATAGTATATACATATAATATATAAAGATAGTATTACATTTATAAGTATTTATACAGGCGCTTACAACCTTTGCTAGATGTTTGGCCGAGCTCCTCATGCTGTTTGTGGTGCGTTTCTCTGTGTTTTTTGCCGCCTACGAAGGGCAAATGTTTTTTATTAAGAGATTTTTCATGACAGAAATACCCTTGAAGGTTGGCCTGCCGATGAGCTAGAAAAAACGTATTCTATCATTTGGTGTTACATGGCCGGGGCTACGAGCCTGGCCACTACTGAATGATAGTTACGCACTAGCCCATTCGTATTGAAAATATGTAGTGCCAACCTAAAAATGGAACTGCCCGAACTGATTATAATTTATTACAATAAAATACATTTTCATATACTGAATATAATAAAATAGAAGGGTTCACGTCCATTTTTTGTAATAATTAAAGGCTGTGGAAACTTTGTAAAGGGTAGAAAATGCCACAGGGCACAGGTTTGGGAAAAGAACACGTAGCCCTGTGAAGATGCTAAGAAAAGAATATACTATTTTTACAGACCTGGCGCGGAGTAGAATAACTGCGAGACATAATTACGAGAAAAGAAAACACTGTTGAATTAAAAATTTTATCCTAATATTTGATCACAGTAAAATGCTTTAGGCTCTATAAGAGTTTTTATTTTTTAATATTTTTTTTTAGTAAAAAAGTTATTCCAAAACAAAATTGATGATTGATTTTGATTATTGATTATTAATTTTGCGCCACATTGTATATGTATTAACTTTTTTTCGTATAAATCGTCTTTGAAAGCACGCACCTAGATGTTGTTTTAAAATAAAACGTGTGTACAAATTTAGATTTCTTCAGGTTCCACTATTTTTATTCAAAATATGATTTATGAATGCCTAATTATTGAGAACGTCAAGATATGGGATATCGGCAACAGCTGCAACATTTCGCGCTACAGCAGTACTATTCTTCACAGAATGCCCGGTTTTTGGTCTGCCACTACTTTTTCTATCCTCGAAAGAGCCAGTTCCTTGAAATTTGTTCATCAGCTTTTGAATTGTGGACTCATTCGGACGATTATTTCCATGAAAAAATCACGAATTCTGCATTGTGTTGCAATTTTCCATTTCACAATAGGTTTCAATAATTTTATAAAAAAAGGTACCTTCACTATTGACATCTAGGTGTTGACTTTTGAAATACCCTTTACTTTATAATTTTTTTACTTAAAAATATTTAATAATCGTTTCCCGAAAAAATCCATTTCATAATAAGTTTCACAGAACGTCCAGTTTTTGGTCTGCCACTCCTTTTTCTATCCTCGAGAGAACCAGTTTCTTGAGATTTTTTCCCCAGCTTTTAAATTGTGGACTCATTCGGATGATTATTTCCACCGAAGAAAATCACAAATTCTGCGTTGTATTGCAATTTTCCATTTCATTTCAATAATTTTATAAAAAAAGGTACCCTCTAAGAATAATTCACGATTGACATCTAGGCGTTGACTTTTGAAATACCCTTTATTTTATAAGTTTTTTTACTTAAAAATATTTAGTAATCGTTTCCCTAAATATTTTTGAATTAAAATATTCACGCAAACATACTTTTGCGCAGTCACTAGTGGAATTTAATTCAAATAGTCACTAATAAGTCAATAACTGTGTTTAGTGACTGTTGTCTGAACGGGACATCAGCACCGTTTTGCAGGAAGGGTGTTTTGATAACCCCAAATGCTTACGCTAGCACCGCCCTTGATTATATTATATATTTAAACTCGTGCGAGCTATCACTTTGTTTTGTAATCTTTTTGGTGTGCTTATTTTTGCAACTTACCTCGTCGTGGACACGAATGTATGTATAATAGAATTAATTATTTCAAATTTGTTTTTGTTTTTGTTTTTATTTTTGTTTTATCGTTTATTGGGCTTTTTGATATACGTTTGTTTATCAACACTTTACTGACTTGTTTTCTTTACTTAATAAATATGAAAACACAAATGCACTTTAATTTGCATGTAGTTGCGTGTGTGTATGTGTGTGGCGCTCGATCAATCGAAGGTGTAATCACAAAGCGCTCAATTAAGCTAATGACAATAGTTGTTTTTATTTTCTATTATTGCTGTTCTCAAAAAATGTTAAGCTTGTAATTGTTCATTTATTTATTGAAATTTGTTTATTTTTAATTTTTTTAATTAATACGCGGACTGCAAATATCGCTGCTGCTACCGCAGAAAACTGTTTGTTTATGAGGTATTGGCTCTACCGTTTGCTTTGTAGCTTTTGTTTTCGAACAGTGCTAGTGTATCACTTCCAAACAGATGTGCGTCCCGCGAACATCTAATTTGATTTGCATGCGTCTCAAGGTTTTTATAACCCGAGCGCCTGTTATCGCCCCAAGCACACCAGCGCATGTACTTGTCGTATCTGTCTAGTGTCTAGAGTCTAGACGAATATGGGATACATCTGGCAGTAGATGGGGTCCTACCTACTGTATGTACATAAGCACATACCAATACATAAATGCATACATACATACATTTTCGCACACATTTGGTAACATATATACAGCCTTTAAATTAAAAACAATTCACTATTTTCATTGTTGTTCATATCAAAGTGTATTGATAAGGCGCATAGTAATCCACAAAGGAGCTTTTGTTTTTAATATTTACAGTGGCTAACATAAAAATCTGGACAGATTGTAAGCTTGCATTCAAGGGGTTACTGTGACTAGGTTAGGTTAGGTGAGGTTGAAGCGGTTGTCCTGTGGGACACACTCATGAGAGATGCCGTGACTAGTAAATATAAGATTTTTCTAAAAGCGTTTGTCCTTTGGTAGGCAGTGGCAAAGCTACGAGGGCATTTCTGCCGTAAAAAAACTTCTCATAAAAACCGTCTGCCGCTTGGAAGTGGCACAAAACTGTAGGAGGCATAAAGAAATGGAGTGTATTTGTGGAAAACTTTAAGATACATACCACAAATAGGAGGAGGACCTCGGCCTAACACCAAACAAAGTGTGTAAGCGTCAATTATTATTATTCCAGATTTAAGATATAACGGTTACAAATTCATGTAATATGAGCACGAAATTTAAGGGGTTAGGGGTAGTCAGAATTTTCAAAAAACTGAATTTTTCTTTTTGTATTTTCTTAAACTATATTATCTTTAAAATATTGTGTGAAAATGTGAAGTGAATCCGACAAATATGATACTTTTCGAGTTATTCAACAATTAACAAAGGACACTCTGGCGCTCCGGAGCCGATAGCAAAACTTTAAATGCGTTTTTCTCAAAACTATGTTTTTTGAACTAGTGATCACTGTAACTTAAAAACTGCTTGGTAGATTTCAATAAAATTTATACTGCTTTTGGAAAACCTAAAAGGAGGATTTTTTTTTTCAATTCGATTTTTTTAAACAATTAATTGTCCGTTTTTTCTCGAAAATCTAAAAACTATTTCCTGAGGCCGCCATATTGTTAATTTTGAAAAAAAAGCTTCGATCAGGCACAAGATTATCTGTTAATAAAAGTAATTTCTCTTGTCCGATTGACTTAAGATGAATCTCCAAGGACTTGTGATGATCACCGCAAGGGACTTCTGGAGAAACGGGTTCCACACAAACAGCGATAACTTTTACAATTATTAAATTTTTTTTTGAAATTTTGCTAAAGTCAAGTCGAAATATATATATAATTGGCGCGTACACCCGTTTTGGGTGTTTGGCCGAGCTCCTCCTCCTATTTGTGGCGTGCGTCTTGATGTTGTTCCACAAATGGAAGGTCCTACAGTTTCAAGCCGACTCCGGCAGATATTTTTATAAGGAGTTTTTTCATGGCAGAAATACACTCGGAGGCTGCCATTGCCTGCCGAGGGGCGACCGCTATTAGAAAAATTTCTTTTTGAATCGTTGAACGCCTTGTGGACGAGTGTTTTGGACGTACTGTATGTAGACAAGGCGGTGGTTTACATTTTCTAATGTTGGGCGATTGACTATAATTGATGGAACAGTAAAGCTTGAGAAAAGCGTATTTTCCAAAATCAAATGAATCTTCATTTCAAAATTATTCTGTGTAGTGTCCTCGTTTTAAAAATCGTCGGCGTACGATATAGTCTTATGGTTTTCATAAACGTCAACTATTTTAGAAATTTCATTCTCTTACTTTTCAGAAAAAAAGTTATTTATCCGAAAAAGGAACTTCCACAATGAACTGGTCTGGCGATAATCGAAGTCGTTCAATTGTATTATGAATATCGGCGTTCTGTGAAATGCGTTCATCGCGCGCTCAGGTCAACTTATGGTGTACATAACTGTCCTATCGGACGCTCTATTCAGCAAACCCCCAGCAAAATTGAGAATAATTTTACATTATTGTATGATACTCGACCACGTACAACCAGAAGTGAAGAGAATATTGCGGCTGTAAATAAGAGTTTCGCCGAAGACCCGGAAGAATCGATTCGGCGACGATCTCAACAATTTGGCTTATCTTATGGCACTACTTGGGCGATTTTACGCAAAGATCTTGGTTTGAAATCGTATAAAATGCAGCTAGTCCAAGAAGCAAGCCTGCCGATCTTCCAAAGCGTCAAAATTGCAGTCGTTGGGCTCTTGAAAAACTCGCCGAAGATCCGCATTTTGGGACCCGAATTTTATTCAGCTATGAGGCTCATTTTTGGCTTGATGGCTACGTCAATAAGCAAAATTGTCATATTTGAACTGAAGAACAACCCGAAGCCATTCAAGAACAGCCATTTCATACAGTGAAAACAAACCTTTGGAGCGGCTGGAGAAATTTGGGGATGGGCTGGAGGGATTATCGGCCCATATTTCTTCAAAGACGAGGCTGGTGCTAATATAACAGTGAATGGCGAACGCTATCGCGCTTTGATAAACAACTTTTTGATGCCGGCTGCCGGAAATTGAAGCCCGTGATATCCACAATATTTGGTTCCAACAAGACGGCGGACGGCGCCTACTTGAGGCGCTACTTGCCATACAGCCCGTGAAGCAATAGGTTTATTTTGTCGTCGTTTCGGTGGCAATTTATCTCTCGACTCGAACCAATGGTTTGGCCACCAAGATCGTGTGATATCACACCTTTGGACTTTTATTCGTGGGGCTAAGTAGAGTATAAGGTTTTTTTTTCTTATAAAGAAATCGCTGACGCTACTTTCGGTAGCATTTACGGCAAATCTTATTTTGACATTTGGTAAATTTAAATGTATATGAGACTCGAAGATATTATTATATAGTAAAACCCGAAAACATTTTTTCCAAACCCAAAATATGCGAAATAAAACTATCCATATCCGCAGCTAAAAAAATATAGATTATCTTATTAGAAAAATCTTTTTTTATTAAGAAAAAAATAATAATTAAAACATTCATTAAAAAATCATTCATTTAAATTTTTTTCGAGTGCCCGTATTTTTAGGTGCGCAACTGTTTGAGTGCCGGGCATACCTCCCTACATACATCTTTTTGTACAAAATTGCTCTCTTGGCACTATAATTATGTAGATGTGTTTGCAATATATTTTACAAATATACATATATATGTATTATAGTTTGGACTGTCCTTTTGGTTGTTATCAACTCAACCGGTTTGTTGGAAGTAGTGATAAGATTTTTTATAATAACACAAGTCAACAAGCATATGGCGATATTTGCATACTTCCCCTCAACGAAAAGGACTATCTACGGACCAATTCGGAACTAGTTCCGTTAGATAGATTCTCTATGAGGTTTGCACTTCAACTTCATGGTCTTCTGTGCCCTAACTAGTCCCTTAAGCGAATGAATGCCAGTCATCTTGTTTTCTCAAACCCAAAGAGGCGATATAACAAGGGCCGCGATTTACTAGAACCCCCAAGAAGCTGAGGGCAAGGAAGACCAGCGAACACCTGGATACGACCACTGGAGTCAGAAACTTTTGCCATGCGCCTTAGCTGGAATGAAGTTGAGGGATTGTCCCAAAACAGACCAGAATGGAAGAGATTTGTTCAGGTGCTATGCTCCAATTTGGAGCTCTAGGAATTGATGATGATGACAAATCTAGCTGTCCAATTACTTGTATTCTATTTGGGCCCAGGGATGGGGAAAAGGCTGCAAAAAGATTTAATAATAATAAGAAATTGCCGGATGTATCTTCTGGAAGCTGCACCTCTAATTTGTGAGTGCGTTTTGAATGCGTCCTACGAATAAAAAGACCTTCAGTTTTGTGTACTATGTGAAAGAATCATGTCATTGAAGCATCATCGCCCATACGTATGACATAGCCAGTTCAATCGCTTTCCTACGCGAACTGGATGGTGTAGTTTGCATAGAAGAGTTATCTCAGTTACTCCCCGCGCTCTCAACTTTGATTGACTTTCCACATTTCAATGATTCCAATGGTGGTCATATGCTGTAATACCGACCATCAACCGAACGTTTTTCCTTCCAAGTTTTAGAAGAAAGTTCGACAATTTTCTGTTCGAGCTTGTCACAAAACACTTTGCAGCACTGCAGCATTCCAGTCTGGATCATCGCCCTTTATGTAAATTCCTGTAGATTATAAGCTCTGCGTAACTGATACGCAGTTGGCTAATTCATCGGCAATTTCATTTCCATTCACTGACATTGTTGGTAGTATTTAAAAATGTTGATTCTTTAGTAGAAAAAGTTCTTCATAATACCTGAGCGAAGTGTGTTCGTCTCTTTATATTTTGCTATATATGCCCGAAACATGGCTGGTCTCCAACACTATCACACCGAGCCTACAATCTTTCGTCAACAAATGGCTCCGCATCATCTGCAGAATATTCTGGCCAAACACCATCAGTAACGACGCACTGTGGAGATTAAAGAGCGAGGAACCCATCCTTAGTTATATGAAACGCAGAAAGTGGCGATGGATAGGTCACACATTGAGAAAACCACCAGATAGCATCACGAGAATGGGACTGGACGGGAACCTGCAAGGGAGCAGAGGTCGCAGTCGACCAAAAAAAAATTGGAGGAGGTCGATGCTGCGCGAACTAGCAGATGCCGACATCTCATGGGACGGTGCAAAAACAACAGCACAGAACCGTGTACGATGGAAGAGTCTTGTCGATGCCCTATGCTCCCGAGAGGAATGAACAAGAAAAAAAAAAAATGCTGTTTTTGTTTCCCTTTTTAAGCCGGAGTAAACCAGGCTGACTTTACTTACGTGATCCGACCAACTGCATCAATATTGTTTTCGTACGTTGTGATTCTACAAATAAGAAATATTAAATTAGAAATTTCGCATTAAATTGTGCCGCCTTGGCTAGAGGGTTCGAAAGGCTGGTAGAGATGAGAACATGGCGACTTGTAGGCAGCTTCACTTCGTTTGTTTAAGGCGACTCTAAAGTCGATGAAAGAGTAGTGAGAGTCGATTTTTTCTAGGATATTTTCCTTGATTTCCCATAGTGAGAAATCAATTATGATTTTGTGAATTTGCCAAGTATAAAACCATAGTAATTTGGCCCCAAAGTTGGTTGATGATGGGCCTCATTTTCGGCACAGTACTATGGAAAGGACCGATATTGAGGTGGATTATCTCGCCATAGTTGAATTAAACCGCAGGATCACTCTTCTTTTACTTGTATAAGCAGAATGGTGGCGCTGCTGGCGCAAAGACAATTGCAAAAAAGTCGCGACATAGCTTCGCACAGCTGGGCATTTTATGAGAGTGTCCCGGTTTTTATGGCAGTGTGCATAATATGTACGTAAATATGTATGTACGTACTTAAATAATTTATGCGAGCGTCTACATAAGTATGTATGTATGTATGTATGTATGTAGTTAGTAACAAAGTATTGCCCGCCTTGTTTTTGTTGCTACTTGTTTTTATTTTTGAGGTCGACGAGCGCACAGCTGATAAATGAATTCAAAGTAGCTTTACATTATCGTCAGCTATGAATACTGTTTTTGTTCTTTTCAAAATAAAATAACACTTATGTAGGTATGTATGCATGTGTTAAGTACGTTTGTGGCGTTAATAGACCTAGGCATAAACAAATGCCTCGACACGCTTTGTTGTGAATAGAAATGGTAAATATTCCAATATTAAAGTGGCGATAATTTTATTGCTGCAGTTTGCATTTTTCCATAGATTGAAAGTCTTTTTCAATGGTAATTATTATACAAACACACATATACACACACATACATATACATATGTATATACCTATTATATATGTATATAATTGGTGTCTACACCCTTTCTTGGGTACTTGGCCCAGCTCCTCCTCCTATTTATGGGGTGCATCTTGACATTTATTTCAAAAATAAAGGAATCTACATACACTTTGTGCTAGTTATGTCGCCTCGGAGCGCTAGACGGTTTTTTATGAGGAGCTTTTTCATGTCAAAAATAAACTCAGAGGTTTGCCATTGTTGAGGGGCGACTGGCATTAAAAAAAACTTTTTCTTTGCTATTCAAACCCTGGCCCTACCAAATGATAGTCACATACCTATTCGGCTACGTCGGTCGTCCACATAAACACTTACATTCTGTCAAAAAAGTACCGGGAATTGTTCAAAAAAACTTATTTTGCGTTTTTTCGAACAATTAATCATCAACATTTATTTTGTCGCCTTGAAAATTGGCTCCATTCGAAGCAATACACATGTATGCCAATGTTTAGCCAAGTCATCAAAGTACGTTTTAAACGCGTTTGAAGATATCTCCAGCTCCTTCAGCGAATTCTCCTTAATGGCCTAAGTTTTGGGAAAAGGAAGGGGGCTAAATCCGGTGAACACGGTGGTTGTTCGTTGATATTTGTCGAGTTTTTGTTCAAAAAAGTGTTCAGAATATGAGCCTTGTAAGACGGTGCGTTATCATGGTGCAAGATCCATGAGTTTTCTTTCCACAAGTTGGACCGTTTCCTGCGCACATTCTCTATTTACCGTAGAGCCATTTGGAACGAGTTCCGAGAGCCATTTGGACAGACAACGAGTAGAATGGCTTTCACTTTTGACCGACTTTGGCGTGGTTTTTTGGGTTTCGATTCATTTTTTGAAAGCAATTCAACTCTCTTGGAATGAGTCGAGCAGCCACGCGTCGCGTGCCCAATTGATGGTGTAAAATGTTGCGAATTGATTCGTGAGACACGCTAAGCTCAAGAGCTAAGCTGAAATGATGGTTTTCCAGCACAATTTACTTGACTTTGTCAACGTTTTCATCCCTTAAAGACGTTGATGGGCAACCAGATCGGGGCAAATCTTTCATGATTTCTCGGCCCCCTGCAAAAGCCTTATACCACTCGTAGACCCGTGTTTTTCACAAAGCACACTCGCCATAGGCTTTCTGCAACATTTTCGACGATTCAGCACACGCAATCCCGTTCAAAGCACAAAATTTAAGACAAGTTCTTTGTTCGATATTTTTATCCATAGTGAAAGTCGCAGAGCACACCTGCGATTGACTGATATAATTAAATGCCACAAACAAGCTAATTGACAGATCTCGTTCATACTCTGCGACACTCTAGAGGACAGTTGTACCAACATTCCAGCAGATTCGTAAATCGCACTTTAATTGAACAATTCCCGATATTTTTTTGACAAAATGTATGCGAAAATTTTAATATCTAATCGAAGCACAATTTTTCTTTAGTGTTATAAATACATGCATAGGTACATAAATTTTGTAATCCGGTCACTGAACTTGCGGATTTCAGTCTAAAAATAATGTTTTGAGAAAAATAAAAAATAAAAATAATTTATTTACCCAAAAAGTTCTCTCATAGAAAAGCCAATGACTGAGCCAGTTTAAAGAATATTATTCATAAAGGTATCAGTATATCAGGACCAATCATTTTTGATTTCGTACATCTATTAAAATACACTTGCCAGAAAAAGTATCCGTACACAAAGAAATGAAAGCAAAATATTAAGAAATTCATTTTAGAAAAACTAAAACATTTTAAACTTTTATGAGAAAGGTTTAGTTAGTAATTTTTCTACAATTTCTATACATTTTTTCCTAAGTACATCTTTAAAAATTAAATTTCACAAAACAAAAAACTTCACTTCAACGAAATAGAAAAAGTATTCGTACATTGCAATATACGGTTAGAGTATTCATATTTAACAATAAAAAATTAGGTGTTAGTAACTTGCGGGATAACTTTTCCGTTTGAGGACCTCCGCAAGTTGATGTGGCATGAAATAGACCAATATACATAGAAGTATCATCTTTGGTAATTTTGCTCCACTCATTAATTATTACGTTTTTAAGCATTACCTTGGAGGTTGATCTGTGCTGACGGATTCTGCGCTCCAGTAAATTCCACAAATGCTCAATGGAATTGAGGTCTGGGGAATGGGACAGCGTGCGCCATTGGTCATTTGTGTTATGCAGCAATCAGAGCTTAACATTATATGCCGAATGCATGGGATTATTATCGTGCTGAAACTGGAAATCATCACCAAGCTCCAACTGTTAAACGCTAGCATTAAAAGTTTTTATTTAAAAAATTGATCCATTGTTGACTCTTTAAAAACAAGTTTGCCCACTCCTTGCGCCACCATACACCCCCAGACCATCACACCTCCCCCGCCATGCTTCACAGTTGGTACAAGATTTTCTTTTACGAGCGCAGTACCGCTCTTACGCCACACCCAACTATCTTTTTACACGGTATTTTTTTACACGATTTTGAAATAACACGTTTCACTAATCAATTTTTTTGCACGAAATTTTCGTTCTTGCACGAATCTCAAAACAAAAAATGTTTTTTTTAAACAAAACATAATACCCAAAGGATGTCTTATCAAGCTAAAAAAATTTGGTGTAAGGGCAATAAGTACATTTAAGAACTAATCAAGTCCAACTGTGCATTAAAATTTCAACGCAATTTTTAGGTAGCATCTAGATGGATAATAAGTACAAAGAACAATAAGGTGCAAAATTAATCATCCAATTTAATTTTTGAGTCAGTTTTTACAAATACAAAAAAAGTGATTTTGAGTAATGGATCCTTTTATTTGACCTTTACGCACCCCATTGCTGCTCTGTTTGTATATTGCACTTCTTTAGTTCACAAGAGCCAAATATGACTGACGTACGATGCCATTTGCAAAAAATGTTAATTTTCCGATAGGGTGATCAATCTTGAAGAAAACCCGAGAGATGCACTGAGCATATTTGACATAGCGTTTGTCATATTTACTGATGATAGCATTTTTGGTCCAGTCCATAATAAATTGGCCTGCTTGTTGTGAAGTTGAATACTTGCAAAATTGATTTTTGTTCTGAACTTTTATTAGATTTGTACTTATAGATTGAATTTTAACCGTATATTAATTTTAATTAATTTTTTTTTTTTGTAATAAAAATTAATAGGTTTTATTTTATAAATTCTTATATACAGGGTTTGATTGAAAAGTAACGCGCCTTATTTTTTTTTAAGCAGTTTTATTAAACCTTTTGGCTTATACAACTAATATTCTTCAAAATAGGACCCTTGAGCGTCAATACACCGCTGGTAGCGGTCCTTCCACTGCAGGAAACATTTTTTAAACTCATCCGCCGGAGTCGCTTTCAATTCGGCTATGACAGTTTTTTGGATCGCCTCGATGGAGTCGAAACGCCTCCCCTTCAGCTTTCTTTTCAGGCGCGGGAACAAGAAGAAGTCCGGAAGGGACAAGTCTGGGCTGTAGAGAGGGTGGGGAAGCACCGGAACCCCCATCTTGGCCAATGCAGAGGTGCAGAGGTGTTTGCGTCGTCGAAGGCCTTCCAGATCGCTGTTCGTCTTCGACGTCCTCCCGGCCTTCCTTGAACGACTTGTGCCACCGTTTTACCTGGGCACTGGACAGAGGTTGGTCCCCGTAAGCCTGCTTGAGTAGCCCAATGATTTAGGGACTCGTTTTGTTTAGCTTTACGCAAAATTTGATCGAGTAATGTTGCTCCAACGATCGCTGCATTTTCGCCACTGCAAAATCCTAACACACTTTTAAAATAGCTTTGACGCGCGGAGCGATGTTGACTGCGTCGCCAGCGAACTGGGACCGGTTTCTAGTGGAAGGGGAAGGTCCAACGATCATTTTCCCCCACCAGCCGATTCGGTTGATCGCTTGGCAGACGCTCCGCGCAGGAAGGCCCATTACTTTTTAATCAAACCCTGTATTTAATATAGATTTCTTTATTATTTCTTTTGTTAATTTTTTTTGAAAAATATTTAAAGTTTTGTCATCTTACACGTTTTTTTAAGTTGGGAACATATCGCCAATTTTACCATATGTCGCATGTATTTTTTGGCACGCGTTTCTAAGGAACGCATCTACCGTGTCAAAACAGAGTTGGGTGTATTTGCTTTCATCCGAAAATGGAACACAGTCAAAAAATTCTGGAGGACTGTTGTTAATATATTCGTTTGCCAAATCTATGCGTTTTTTTCCTGTTGATTTTGGATATGTACGGTTTTCTACGTGCTCAACGTCCGCAATACCCATCTTTTTTACGTATTTTACGTACAGTATCGTCGATCACATGCTTGCCAAAGTAATTTAAAATGTTTTTACATATTTGAGGAGCCGTAATTCGAGGATTACCTTTCATTGATTGCAATGTGGTTCGATTTTCGTGTACGGTCAGCTTGCTAGGTAGACCGGAACGTGGCTTTGACACAATTGAACCAGTTGTATTGTATGTTTGCACGAAATACTGCACATAAGACTGACTTCTTCCTACGATTTGCCCAATTTCGCGGAAAGCTTTGCCTTCATTCCTAAGTTTCAGGATAATTTTTCTCTCCCCAACACTAATTTCCTTGGTTTTGAGTGCCATCGCTATTTCTTGTACACAAAAACTTTAAAATAACTCCAAAGCAATTTACTCACAGCAAATTCAATTACACACTAGAATAAAACCCTTATTGGGTATGAATATGCCACTGCATATTGCGGGGAATCCCTGTTTTCATGTGTACGAAAACTTTTTCTGCTGCGTTGAAGTGAAATTTTTTGTTTTTGCTTTTTAAAATTTAATTTTTAAAGATGTACTTCGGAAAAAATTTATAGAAATTATAGAAAAATTACTTACTAAACGTTTCTCATAAAAGTGTAAAATGTTTTAGTTCTTTTTACAATGAATTTCTTAATATGTTGCTTTCATTTCTTTGTGTACGGATACTTTTTCAGGCAAGTGTATGCATGTATATAGATGTTGGGAAACTAAATTTATAAAAATATAATAATTTACATTTATTGGTTGTGAGAGTTATTGATATTGAATTTTGTGACTTACTAGACAAAGGAGTTTATTAATAGGCAGATCGTTCCCATCGCAGTTGGAACGCCCTGGATTTATATAAGGCCAAGGACTGTTACTAGAGTAGCATTCCCCATGCATATACCCTATGATCAAAAAGTGTCGGGAAGGTGATGTTGACTGGTTTCTTCGACTGCCAAGGCGTAGTGCACCATGAGTACCTTCCATCAGGCCAGACAGTCAATAAAGAATATTATTTATCCATTTCGAAGCGTTTGAGAGATGCGGTACGTCGCAAACGGATACCTGATATGGCTCTGTGCGACTTCTTTTTGTTTTCCAAATTGAAGAAAGGAGATTTCGGTCGATAGAGGAGATCAAACCATCCCTTCGTCGGCCTACCAGGGATGCATGGAGGACTGGGTTAAACGTTGGCACATGTGTGTGCTTCAGACGGGTCATATTTTGAAGGAGATAAAATGAATTTGCCTGAAATTTAACTCTGTTTTGTTTTATTTAAACATTCCCGGTACTTTTGATAATAGGGTATGTCCCGCGAGCTATCTGTGTAGTCGGCAATCTTTCGAGACCACAGCTCAAAACAGAGGAGCCACTTCCTATGCGAGTTCTTCGGCATCTCTTCGACTACACCGACGAGATCCAAGATCAAAGTATATAGATAGACATTCAACGAAATTCATCGGGAGACCCTCACTACCTTCCTATACTCGCGACCCACGAATTTCGTTCTCGGAGTTCACGCACGACCTATTGTAAATGAAGAGCTTCAGCTGCCGCGCGAGACCCAATTACGTTCTGGATATTGTATAATAGTAGATTCAACTCCTACTTACACAGAAACGACCCCGAATATATGTCAAGCATGTGAAGGTATACCGCCCGACATTAACCTATTTTTCCCATGCCCCATCAAACCTACCCATATAACACCCCCCTTCTTTTGAACCCAACCTGTCGAAACAGCACGTTTTCTGGGTCTACCGTTAGCTGAGTTAGACGAGGACGACCGGTGACCATAACGCATTGGCAGGGTTTAGTAATGTGCTACAACAACACCAACAACCATTGAAATTTATTTCTATGGGTTTCTTTATGCAATGGGCCGCTTGCTACAAAAAAACGCTGAATCTCGTATTGGAGATCCCCCAGGCTTCCCATGACAAACAAAGTCAAGACTGTCGTTAAGCGCCATTTCCCTAAAATGTATGGAGAACATTTTATGCTGTTAGAAATACAAAAATGGCGCAGTCCAAAGTAGCAGACGTGACTGAGTTGTATTTGATGATGAAACAAATCCCAAAAATTCATAATTGAGTACCTCATCGCGCAGGTCTGTATAATTATAATTATTTAATTCTTGTTTTATAAACAACTTTGAGTCTGATGCAATATTTTCATAGCAAAAGCGATGTATACACAAGCACATAATTACATACATACATACGTATATACATACATAATTTGTTTAGTTTATAGACATCGTTGGTGATAATTAATAGCATCACGAAAACAAAAGAAAACATAAATAAATGAATGTCCAAGAAATATGAAATAGAAACATATTTCAATACCGCACTGTTATCGCAATACAAACTGCCAGAGCGATAACCTTTGATGATGCCTTGGTGGTGGTTCCAGAGATCGACTTTGCACATGTTTTTCGGCATGTTAGAACATCTGAACATTTTGCTAACAGATCGATTAAATGCTCGACTGCATGGGTTAATGCACTGGCGATTAGATGCATGCTTTATAAAAAGATCAACGCTCTTACAAAAGCATTGCGACGATTTCTGCTTTTACACTTTCATATAAATAAGTGAATTTAAATCTCACATTTTTGCATGTCAAACATACCTTCTTTTATTTCTTTTTCATATAATCATCAAGCTTAAAAATTAATAAAATTATATACATATGTACATTAATGTTCAGTTATTATTTCCCATATTATCAATACATATCCTGATCCGTTGAATATCCTCAGGATAAACACGACAACAACCTCCAATTATGCATGCGCCAAGCTCAATCCATTCAGGTACATAAGACTCCAGCGGTATGCAATCATCGTGACCTGTCCATTCGCCTTGTTTTTCATCGTAAAATTCGCCACGATTGCTGTACACAATGAGAGGTATGGACTCGGCATCGGCCAGTACGTGCAGCGATTTAAAGAGCGGTTTAACGAACTGAAAAAAAGTAAATGAGTTTAGATTTAACTAATCGAATCGCAAATAGTTCTTTTTAACTCAATTTGCTTTACAAATTACCAATACATTACTTTTTGCAAATACGAAAAAAGATGATTGGAACCAAAACAAGCATTCCAACGCAAGTTAAAGTCCAAAGTGGCATTAAAAAATTCTATGTTAGCGACTGGGTGATATACAAGTGAAGTTTTCAAGCATAAAAATATATTTTGAGTTAGAAAAGGAAAATATCTTTAAGCATAAATCCGCTATAGACAAGAGGATTACCGAGTCACTGGGTTGAATACCTGGCACATGAAGCATCAAAAATATTTTTTAAAACAAAAAATATAAAAGTACTATTGAAAAGGAAGTTAGGATATTTTGTGTTGCTACAACAACTGCTTTTTTAAGTCAAATTATATCCGAAACTATTGATATTCAATCTCGAGCACATGTAAGTTAAAAATTATGTACAATATATAATGGAAATAAACATTATCGTAATACTGGTCGCTCCTAAGGTCGCAAAGAGGTTCTCCCAAATACGCATTTGGCGGTTGAACTTAACCTCAGACTTTAAGTGGTCGTTCTTAACCTCAGACTTTAAGTAAAAAAACTTTGATAACTTTAAGTAAAAAAAAAAATCTTTTATAACTTTCCCGCAGCCCTCGAATTAGTATTTGCATTCAATTTTGAAAAGTTGCTATCGAAATTGACTCAACCAAACACAATCCTTTTGGGTGTTTAGTCGAGCTCATCCATTTGTGGTGCGCGTCTTGATGTTGTTCCACAAAAAGCAGGACCAACAGTTTTAAGCCGATTCCGAGCGGCAGCTAGTTTTTTATGAGAAGCTTTTTCAAGGCAGAAAAACAGTCGGAGTTCATTAAAAAATTAGGCCGACAATTACTGGATCGGAAGTGTACGGACAGACAATTAACGACATTCATCGGGAGACTCTTACAGCCTTTTTAAGCTCCCGACCCCCGAATGCCGTTATCGGAGTCCAACCACCACCCATTGCATACGAAGAGCTCCAACTACCCCGAGAGTCCCGCGAAGTTTGGCACAATTACGTACTGGATATTGTACTAGGTTAAACTCCTACCTATGCAGAATCGACCCCGACATACTAAACATATGTCTGGCATGTGAAGACACACCGCACGACACTAACCACCTTTTCCCATGCCACATTAAACGCACTCATCTAACACCCCTCTCCCTCTGGACCCAACCTGGCGAAACAGCGAGTTTCTTGGACCTACCGTTGGATGAGCTCGACACTACACTGACAGGGCAAAATTACTGCTATAGCAACAACAACAAATACTAACTTAAATATAATATTACATATGCATAAATTTTGCTCTCAAGTTATTACAAATTTATGCACTACCTTTGGATTGATACAGTTTACGCCAATGGCAATTAAACGTTCAACAGCGTTAGCCTCCTTTACTTTATTCCATATTGAATAGGCTGCATTTGAAAATAGTTCACCGTGCGCCAATGCTTCATTATCCTACGAATAAGACAACAACAAAAATTAATATTCTAAAAGCTTTTCAATTCTTCATGACTCACCTTACATTGAAATGAAACCCAGAATTTTACATCAGGATAATCGTTTAGCAACATATCAACAACCGATTCAGCTTCCATCTACAAAAACAAATATTATAACCATGCGCTTGCCAACAAATCAAACTTGCGCATACACCTGACATGGTATTGTTTCCACAGCCAAGCCGTCAACACCCTCCGCTAGACAAGCATCAATTCTCGGCCGATGCCAATTTTGTAAATCCGCGCTTGAGACACGTTCCGAATAACTGCCTTTATATTCGGAACCATCATGTAAGTGTGCACCATAGGGCCCGATCGATGCCATTATAAGTGGCAGACCAGACTCCTGCGTGCCATTCGTTTTCTCCACCATTTCGATATATTTAGATTTAGCCTCCTTGGCAAGCTGCACACTTTTACGCATCAACTGTATGCTTTCCTCACGGCTCAGTAGCAAGTGTTTCATGAAACCCTCAATGCTGGATTGATAGGTATTGGAAAGTATAATTTGAGCACCATCTATTTAGGATTACAGATAAATATATTAAACTGGTTAAAAAAAATGTGTTTCCTTGTTATTTAACAAAAATATTTACTAAGTCCTGTCACACTGCGATATTCGAATTAACCAACTCTTTACATCTACTTACTCTGAAGAAAATCCAAATGTGTTTGCACCACAGCCGTGGGATTCTTCTGATCAAAACGTGAACCCCACAAAGGATCTCCATCGATTTTCTCCTGTACATGACGTGCTAGTTGCGTTGAAAAACCACCGCATTTCACCAAAATCCGTTGCGTCGGTGGCATCATTAAAATGGCTTAGTAATTTGTGGCGAGAATTAAACGGAAAATATAGAGCGTTGCAGCGTACGCCAATGAAAATGAGAAAGAAAATATTGCATATTACTTTTTGCTATTTTGTGTAAACAAAGACAAAATAAAAATACTTTTTACGGTTGCATAAAATAAAGAAAATTTTACCTTCAACAATGGACACGTACTTACCAGCTTCCAAGTAAATACCTTTTGGTTGGGCGAGTATGTAAATGAACAAATGAATGACACAAAGCAAGCAACGTGTTTCTTTAAATGGAAATCAAGATAACAACTCCTTCGCTTTTGTTATTCCAAATTCTATTTACGTATGCAATATTTATTAATCACTTTGCTTTTTGCAACCAGATAAGTTCAGTTTTGTTTCTTTTCTTATACTAAGTCAACTTGTGCTTTCTTTGCTAAAATATAGCTTTTGCAAGCATTTTTCAGCTTTCCTACACACCCAACAAACACTTCTTAATGCTTTCTCCAAACACACAGTTTGCGCAGTACTTGTACTTACTTCAGTTTTTCAGTTCAAATATTCCATTTATCTCTTGATGTAAGTACGTGCAATACCTAAAGCGATTTTTAAGGTTTTCCTTTGTATAAATTTTGCAAAATGTAATCACTGAAAAATGTAATGCATATGAATGCGCCTATTAAAAGCATATATGTACGTACATATGTACATAAGAAAAAAAAACAAACAAGCAACGGAATACGTCATAATGAACTCTTCAAATATGTAAAAACAAATCACAATCCCAAGAAACAACAAAAATCTTATTGGGTGAGTTGTCAGCCACACAATACAACAGTAGTTTAACAGCAAGTAATTGAAAAACAGCTGAGTTTATCAGATCCCTTTTGTTGTTTACATTTTCCTACTTCTGCTTCTGTTATTCTCTTGCTTTTATATACGAAAATGTCCAAAATAGAAAAGTTAAATATTTAAATGGAAGCGTAAAAGCACGCAGGTTGTTAGCTGTCATCATAGTGCATCAGCAAGTTTCGATTTTTAGATAGAAAGGGTAGGCGGTAGTTCAAGGGGCGCATACTGGTTGTTGGTGTTGTTATCCGGCATAGTGACCTTGACATTCAGAGAGACAAAAACTATGTACGTATATATGTATGTACATATGTGCGAACAGAAAATTTGTAAGTATTAGAGTTCGTTTTTATTTTTGTTGTAAATATTTGTCTAGGCAAAGGCAAAGTGTGTGTGTTTTTTATAACGCTTTTGGGAACATTTCGTCATTCTTCAAACTTTGTTTTGGCTTATTCCTACTTTATTTCAGCTGCATAAAGATTTATATTCAAACAAAAGCAATGTAAACCATTATGTATGTATGTAGATAAATCGATACAGTCGGCAATCAAAATATTAAGCTTCCCGGGTACAAATTCAAATTGGATACTGTTAGCATTTACGAAATTTGTTCTTCTATGGATTTTGTATTTTCTGCATTTAATTTTATATAATAAAAAACACCACATATTAAATTTTGTGCGATAGAAAATTGTTCTTGTTATAGGCGTGACTTGCTGCACGGTAACGTTGCTAGGTGCTATGCGCTTTTGACTTAAAAACATGTAATCTATTTAGCTCCCCCTATTTGTTTTATGCTTCTTGGTGCTATTTCACAAATGGAGGGACTTACAGTTTTTAAGCCGATTCCGAACGGCAGATGGTATTTTATGAGAACCTTTTTCATGGTAAAAATACAATTCGAAGTTTGCCATTTTCGGCCGAAGAGTGATAGCCATTGGAAAAAAAACGTTTTCTTTCAATTGGTGTTTCGTGCTCGGGTTTTGGAAACTTCGCGCTTGCGAATGGTAGTGACGCACCAAATCATTCGGCTACAGTGGGCGTTAATATAAAAAAAATATATAATATTTTTACTTACCTTTATAAAATTGCATCTTCATTATTTTTGTAACAATGAGAAAATGGATGAAATGAGTAGTTTTAGAATTTTTCAATAGGATTTTGTGTATTTGTTTTCTGCTAATATTAGTTGTTCAAAACTTCATGTTTGTAAGTAGTGTATTGAAAATTACGAAGACAATATAAGCAGGGGCCGTACTCATTGTAAGTATTTTCAAAAAATTAAGATTTATTAATTTTTTAATAAGCAAAATATTAATTTTGAAGTTATATTTGATGTGAAAAGTAATTGAAATTTTTATTTGGTCCTCACAACGTAGTTACCATGTGATCAAAATAATAGGTACATGTTGGAAGTTCTGACAGAAATCAAAGTTATTATTTATTAATGAATTCAGTACAAAAAAAGGTTATACCCGTTTATTATACATACTTTACCATAAGCAAAAACTTAAAATTTTTAGCACAATTCTGCAATGCTAAGAAAAAAAAAACCAAAATTGCATAAACCGCCATAAAAAGCTGCTCAAAAAAATAGGTACATTACAGCATTTATATTAAAAAAACTTTGAAATGGTATAAAGAAAAACTTTTTGTTTTGTACAAAGTTAGTAACCAGTATATCCACCCTTTTGCGATATAACTTTCGATATCCTTCTTGGCATGCTCCTAATTAGGGATCTACACGTATCTTCACTGATTTCATACCAACATTTTTGGACTGCACTCCACAAATCTTGCTTATTTGTAAAACTTTGTTTGCCCAACTTTTGTTTAAGATGTCCCCATAAGTTTTCAATTGGGTTTAAGTCCGGGGATTGGCTGCCCAAGTTAGAAGGGGAACTTTGTTATCCTCGAAAAACTTTTTTAAAGGCTTGGAGGTATGTTTTGGGTCGTTGTATTGTTGAAAGACCCAACGCAGTGGCATGTTTTCCTCCGCATATGGAAGCATTACTCTCTCCATTACTTCCCTGTACTCCAAAGCTGTCATTTTGTTTGTTGTCTGGAAAATCGGGTCAACCCCATACCATGAAAAGCAGCCCCATACCATTATGCACCCACCTCCATGCTTTACAGTCTTTTTGGTAAACCTGATATGGAATTCTTTGCCTTTGGGACGTCTCACATGTCTCTGACAGTCGTTTCCAAAGAGGTTTATCTTAGTTTCATCACTCCATAAAATATTTGTCCATTTCTTTTCACCTTCAGGACCGGACCAGTTTGAATGCGATTCAGCAAATTGTAAACGCATCTGTAAATTTTTTTGCGCATAAGGGGAACTTTTCTGGCTAATCTTCCAGGAAGATTTGCTTTTTGTAAACGCCTTCTTACTGTCGGAGGACTTACAATGTTGCCGATTTCTGCAGAAATCACCTTTGAAGAGCAAAATGGATTCTTTTTTGCCATAGCTAATATGCGACGATCATCACAATCAGTTGTTTTCCGTGGTCTTCCACGGGTTTCTTTTGCCGGTTTTAACTTTAAGGCATTCTGTACAAAATTCAATGACCGGTTTATTGATTTCGCTATTTCTCGCAAAGATTTTCCATCCTTTCTAAGGTTCATTACCACTCGTCTCCCTTCAGATGTACAGTGACTTTTGCGACCCATGGCTGCATAAAAAATTGTTTTATTTTTGGTAAGTAAGCTTCTACACATAATACCCTTACCAATTCGAAGCAGAAAAAAATCAAAATCAAAATTTTATAACACAAATCTATACAACAAGACGAATGTACCTATTATTTTGATCAACTGAAATTGCGTTCAAATTAAACAACGTCAATAAAAATTTACAGTTACGGCCAGTGACGCTTTGTTTTTATACTGAGCAGAGTCGCCAGACATAACACCGCAAGTATGGTTAACAACTACTTCACAGAGATGTTAAAGTTGAACAAAATACTACTTTTAAATATATCGTTTCTAGTGTACTTATTATTTTGATCACATAATATATATATTATATACATAATCTCTTTGATGCTACCTATGGCTATACTGTCGGAAAGCAATTTTCTATTCAAAAAAACAAAAGAAGAAATTCCAGCATATTGTTAAAAAAAACTTTTAATAAACTCACATAAACACCAAAGTGTTAAAAAATTCACATATAAAAATAAACGCGTGCAGAAAAAAACAGAAATGCAATAAAGCATTTCATTCCAAACAAATGCTTAGTAGCCTGCCACAGTTTCATTGTTAAGGTAAAATTTCGGGTAGAATTTTTTATTTTAGCATTTATTAATATTTTCATGTATGCATTTTTGTATTGTATATGAGTGCAGTGTACGGGTATATTACAATAAATGTATGCGTTAACATAAGTATGTATGTATGTATGTAAATATAATATTTTTATTACATATCCATTAAACATAGTTTGCTACAGTAGTGAAATTTTAAAAATTTCTGTGAGCAAAATCAATCGATTTTTGACTTGCAGCCGTGAGAAGCTGTACACGTACGAATATTCTAAATAAAATTGAACAAAATATTATAAAATAATATGAATATGCATATGTATATGTATATAGTATACTATGTATGTATGTGTTTTGTTTAGGCATAAGTTTAGTATATATTTATAACAAGCTTAACAATATTTGCATATATTTAACAATGTACAATATTTATCGCGCATTCCATACATTTTGTGTTTTGCATTTCTGTAAATACAGCGCGGTGAATGTGGCAAAAATGCAAAAATTAAATTCGAAACTCTAAACTAAATACTTTTTATAAATGTAATAAACTTTTGAATGCGGTAAGTTTAGCGCTTAGATTTGCTTTTCAATGTTACATATAAAGTTTTTATAATTTTAATGACATTCTTTAAATACTTTATTTAATAACTTATCACAAATAATAAATTCTTTTTCATTTGCATTTACACATTTTTTAATTTTATTTGCAGTTTTACATGTCTGTACATAAGTATATCTGGCTTATAACACGCCGTTACAAATAATCTGCAAATAAGCATAAAAGTTTATGCTTATCAAAAAAAAACAAAAAACTAAGTGGACTCTAAAATTTTTAATCGATGAATGAAAAAGAAATATTTATATTAAAGAAATTTATTAAAAAATTAAAAAAAAAATTATTAAGAGAATTTATTATAAATATTTTTCTTTAATAAATAAAAAAAATGATTTTTTATTAAAAATATTTTTAAAAATAAATTTTTTATTAAAAATAATTTACTAATTATGATAAACTCAAATTTTAAAAATGGGTTTCTTTAACAAAAAATGTTTTTTTTTAATAAAAAAAATCGTTTTGATGATGAATGAAAAAATAAGATTTTTTATTAAAAAATGTTATTAAAAAAAATATTTTTTATTAAAAATGTTTATTTAAAATATTTTTCTTTAATAAAAAAAATTATACTAAAAAATGTCATTAATAAATTTTATTTAAAAAAATTATTAAAAATTAAAAAACAATATTTTTTATTAAAAAAAATATTAAAAATATTTTTAATAAAAAAATTATTTTTTCATATTTTTAATAATTTTTTTTTAATAAAATTAATTAATGACACTTTTTAAACATGATTTTTTTATTGAAGAAAAATATTTTTTTCAATTTTTTAATAACAGTTTTTAATAAAAGATACTATTTTTTTCTTCATCATCAAAATGATTTTTTGTTTATTAAAGAAAACCTTTTTTAAGATTTGTGTAAAAAAATATACACAAAGGGCGTAAAATCAATCAACCAATTTTGTTTTTGAATAACTTTTCATTCAAAGTAAAAATAAAAAAAAATATTAGCAGCAGCTGTCTACTTTACAAGCGTCAAAAATGACTTGCGGACTACGCCATTTGCAAAAATTTTAAATCTTCCGATAGATAGAGTGATTAATTTTGCACCATCTTGCATCTTTATTTTACTTTTACGCGCTCCATTGTTGGTGTGACTGCATAATGCAGTTGTCTACTTTACAAGCGTCAAATATGATTGGCAGGCGAACCCATTTGCAAAAATTATAAATCTTACGATAGAGTGATTGATTTCGCGCCAACTTGTATACATATAAATTTCAATTCTAACATTAGGTCTGTTCATGAAGCAAACAATTTGTAACAATTTTTGCAAATATATAAATTTAAGTGTTCATGTATTCGAAAAATTTGCACAACCAGGGGAAAGTGAAGTGGCATAATAACAGGGGCGTCCAAAAACTAGGTGGAGCCGTGCAATTAATAATGAAGCATGCGAATCGTTTAGCGAAAAAATAAAATCATGTGATGCTAAGGTCGTTATTTTGCATTGTGTTAGCTTAATTATTATTAATTAATTTAATACGAGGTAACTCAACTGGAAATTTTTAATTTTTGTGATTTTTCCGCCAACAATTTAATCAGCGGATTTGCGGTCACGCTTTTTTTTCTTCTTTGAGCGTGAATTCTCGGAAATTAAGCTACTGGCAAGTTCTTCTGGATTGGCGCAAGAACCGCTTACGCGATTTTGGCCGAAAGTTACTGGATAATTTTTACATGAACAGACCTATTTGTTGACCGTGCAAGCTAACGTATAGTATGTACACACTTTTTAGCATTGTGTCATTTCTTCAATAATTTTGCATACAGAGCTTCCCAATAGGAATTGTTTTTTACATTATCTTGCAACCTTGAGACTAATATAAATGATAGTTGCTGTTATTCTTGTAAAAAAAACTTTTCGTTCCTATCGAGAGAGCCTGTAAAATTACTAGCTAATTAGACCAATCCTTTCACCTTTAATACAGTAACTTTTCTCGTGCCTGTTACCATGGTGTTTGCAATTACAATAACAAAAAAAAAACTTAAAAAATTAAATTTTGACGAATGCGTGAAGTTTATTTAGTTAATTAATTAGTATTAAAAATAAAAAAGGAAATTAAAATATTAGTAAGAGAAATATAAAATTTTAGTATTTTTCAATTAAAAATTTCCACTAATCGCAGCAAAATATTAAAATTGTTAAAAATATTTTTTGAGTTTCAGCACCATTAAGCAGGCTAAATGATTTTTTAGAACTACGTTTTTTATAGTGTCAAATTGCAATAAAAAAATATTCGTAAACTCAAAAAAAAAAAACAAAAAAAAAAACAAAATTGAGATGATGGTAGTGTCAATGCTATAAAGTTATATGAAATTTTGACCTATTTAAACTGTAGATATATAATTTGAATATTTAAAAAAAAATTGTGTTGCTTTAAGAAATATAAAAAAAATGTACTGCGTTGGTTTAAGTTAAAGTACTGTTGTGGTAAAATATTTAATTTATCTTATTTAGAATATGCTTATATCGTTTGTTTGTTGCAAGAGTAGCATAAGTCAAAAAATCAAAAATTCGAGATAAGCAAGTTTTCAAATTAGAACTCCTCCCAAATAAATACATATTTGGGTAGTGTTAATAGATAAAAACAAAAAGGGACCTACAGTTTTAAGCCGACTCAAACGATACCACCATGCATTTTTTACACTAAAATAACCGCCTTCACTTCTGCAAAATTTATGAAAAAAAAAACTTTTGATTGAATGAAAATGAGGTTTGGTCATTTGCGCCCTACATAAATTTTGTTTTCGATTATGACGTTCTTCCAGTGAACGAGCGCTATATATGTATGTGCATACATGTGCCAGAGAACGTAAATTTCATGAATTTCATGAATTTACGTTCTCTGCATGTGCATATACAGGGCACCTCGAAAGCGGAGGAACTAAAAAAACTGTGTTTTATTTACTTTTATTTGACTTCGTAGAAGGTGAATTCATGAAAGGTGGTGGCACTAGGCCAACAACAACACTTTGTACATTAAAGTGTCACATAAAAATAGAAGACAAAGAAATTATTTATTTATTTAAAACAAATTACAAATTATTTATTTATTGATCCAAAGTCCTATGAATTTAAATTCATTGAAAATTTTCAGTTTTGAATTGAAATTTCAATGTAATTAATACGTTTTGTAAGTTCTGTCTGTCATACGAATGTATACGACGAAGGAAGAAATAAAAAAGAAAAAAAAAGCAAATCAGCTGGTCTACTGCCACCACCTTAATAAGTTCGTTTTGGACTTTATAGCTGCGAAGTGTGGAAACACGCGCTCAAAATTTTGAGTGTTGTCAAAATAATTTAAATTGTTCAAAAAATGGTGGCCAAAATACCACAAAAAATTTGATCAGCTAATTTTATCAAAAGTCTACAATTTGCACAATTTCGAGATATTTTTAGAGCGGTAAATCAGGCGCTTAAAATAGTCGTACTTTAAAGCGCAACAGACGAAAGTAAAAAACAAAAAATAAACACAATTAAAAATAAAATTAGGACAATTTTTTAAATTAAAATTTTGTTTTTAAAAAACAAAAAAAAATCATTTCTGAATTTTAGTTTTTTTGCCAAACATACACTTTTTGTTGGTGCGCCATGCCACGACTTTTGTGGAACTTATTATTTAGCCCACACAAATATTTTATTATTGCTAACTGTTTGTTTATTTTTTCTTTTTTTACTGCATAAAATGCATATCTTTTTAAAATGTCAAAATTTTCCGAAAATATGCTGCTCTTCTATTGTTCATATAAAAAATATGCATAATTTTCAAAATCCATATGAGTGTGTGTACCTTCACTATAGTGGAAGACTGTATGCATAATTGCTCATAGTAAATATTAGGCACCATTTAAAAGTTCAAAGCTTTCAATACAAAAATCAAAAAGTAACGGCTTACTACTATAAATAATGAATTTTGTTTTTTCTCAAAGAAAAAATAACTGTTTCAAAAGCTTTTAGGTTGTAGGATTTCGTGGTGATAAAAGTGTTATGATAAATCAAAGTTGAATATTTTGAATGCTGTCTTCGAATATAAATGTTTCTATAAATATGAACTTTTTCGCCAAGTTTAAAGCGTTTGTAACTACGCATGTATGGGTGTATTAAATATAGCATTACATTTTTCTATGAACTTCGTTCGAAAATAATTCAATACCAGCAAAACGTTTACAAAATTTGCGTATTTACTTAATGTACATATGTATTATATATCTAGTAGGTATGTAGGTAATGGCAATATTGTTGTTCTTGCTTTTTTTTATTGAGTAACTATCAAAGAATATTCGCACAGCGTCGTAAACGCACTTTACTTTACAATACAGTAAAAAATCAGCGACGGTAAAGAATATAAATATTTTGTGTGAAGAAAAAAATTCAATAAATAAATAATACAATAATTATTTTTCTTTCTAGTTCATTTGTTTTTTAAAGGAGTCCTTTTTTATTATTATTGTTAGTGTTTTTGTTTTTTAATTTAAAATATTAAGTTACTTTTTTCAAAAACAAAAAAGAAATTAATAATAACTTCTTTTCGGAGAGGAATCCGTTTCATAATTAATATTAATTTTTTTAAATAAGATTTTAATTTTTGCAAATAAATTCTATCTTTTTTTACTTTTATGAAAAACTTTTTTAATCAATTTGTGCTTAATTAAAATTTTTTTATAAATTTTTTGCTTTCAACGTAAGCCACTTAAAAAAATGATAATAATAATTACTTTTCTTTTCTGAAAGAAATCCTTTTCTTAATTATTATTATTATTGGTTTTATTTTTCTTGTTTGAAAGTAAGATTATAATTTTTTGTAAAAATCATTCTAGTTTTTTACTTTTATGAAAACATTTATTAACAAATTTTATTATTATTTGTTAATATAATATTTTTTACTTTCAACGTACATAGGTACAGAAAAATATAAAAAGTGAAAAAAGTTAAGTAGTTGAAAAAAAATCTTTGACTCAATTAAAATGTATCGACACATCAATATATCGATATTTTTCATAAAATAATTGGTTAGCCTTTGATATTTCGAATTAAAAAATATACTAAATTAATAATAATTTTTCTTTTCTGAGAGGAATCTTTTTTTAAATTATTATTATTATTATTTTTTATATAAGATTTTAATTTTTGTAAAATTCATTGAAATGTTTTTACTTTTGCGAAAAACTAAATTTTTGCTTATTTAAAATTTTTTTTAATACATTTTTTGCTTTCAACGTAAGTTACTTAAAAAAAATAATAATAATTACTTTTCTTTTCTGAAAGGAATCCTTTTTTTAATTATTATTATTATTGTTTTTTTTTGTTTGAAAGTAAGATTATAATTCTGGTAAAAATCATGCTAATTTTTTACTTTTATCAAAAAATTTATTAATAGTTTTATAAATTTATAAACAATGTTTTTACTTTCAAAGTAGGTACTGAAAAATATAAAAAATGAAAGGAGTTAAGTACTAGTTGAAAAAAATCGTTGACTCAATTAAAATGTATCGATACATCAAAAAATCGACATTTTCCATAAAAAATTGGTTAGTCTTTGATATTTTGAATTAAAAAATATAAGAAATTAATAATTAAAAAATATAATAAATTAATAATTATGATTTTTTTTTTGAAAATAAGACTATAATTCCGGTAAAAATCATTCAAATTTTTTGCTTTTATCAAAAATAATTATTAATAAATTAAATTATTCTTTTTTTATTTTAAATTTAATTTTTTATTAATAAATTAATTAATTAATAAAATTTTTTATAGGTTTTATAGGTTTTTTTTCAAGTTCTCAACTTCTTTAATTTTTTATATTTTTTAATAATTACGTTGAAAGTAAAAAAATTATTAATTATTAATAAGAAAAAACCTATAACAAAATTAAAATGTATCGATGCATCAATATATCGACATTTTCCACAAAATAAATTGCTTAGTCTTTCATATTTCGAATTTCAAAACCGATATTTTTTGATGAGACATTTAAAATTGCACGCCTCTGATCAATTTTCTATTGTTTTTAACTGTTTGTTTTAACTGTTATGTTTCGGTAAATTATCGGTCGAACCATCAATAAAAGTGAATTATTTAATAAATATCGATGTTACATTATTCGATATCCTTTCCAGCAGCAACACTTCAACTTAGAAGATATCCAAATATTTGGAAGAGGCGTGCACATAAAAAAAATTTAAGTGAGACCGTCGACTGTCTTTCATTATCTGAATTAGTATAGAATTTTTTTTTTGCCACAAGGTGAGCTTAACAAACAATTTCTTGCAATATTCAAACCACCATTGATGCCATACGACCCTATTTATTGGAAAAAGTAGTCAAAAATTGGGCTGATCGAATGGAGTCTGTAACTCGTAGCCGCGGCGGACAAATGCTGGATTTCATGTTCAAAAAATGCATGCCATGAAATTGTCTATCGGATAATCTATCTCAAGAATTACTCATTTAATCAACCCACCGTGCATTTCACGGTTAGCAGCGATATTCATGAACACTTCGTTCTCTGCTTTGTTGTTGAGCTCGTCCTTCATTGAAACGAAATTGCAAAAATTCGACAGAAACGAAATCAATCCGTTCGATTGGTCAAAAATGTCGCGTTTGTGTTTCTTTGCAATGAATGGCTCAGATAGTGGAGGTAAAAAGAAAATGTTGCTTAACTACTTTTCTCCGTTCACGAAATATCATCAAAAACGCAGTTCTGTACAAAATTTTTGAGAAATTGAATTTTCCGCATACTTTTGTTTTTCGTGAATTTTTTTCGTTATTTTAATTATTATTCTGCCATTTGGAGCGGAGGAGAATTTAACACATCAAAGATCATAAAAATCGGTTAAACGATTCTTGAGTTATACTTGTAAATGGTGTAACTAACCCGACTTTGTTTAACATACCGTCAGCGTGAAAAGAAAGAGCGCATCACATATTTATAAGCTTTGTCTATTTATTTATTTATTTTGTAATTTCATGTATTTTTGTATAAAAATATAGTTTATACTACAACAAAAATCATATAAAGCAAGTTGTTGTACTTTGTACAAAATTTGTAAAAATGTGGCGAATTTGCATCAACATTTCAAACGATTCATTCAGAATCTTTAGAAAGATGTAGTTTTTTATATCACTGAATTTTGGAATAATAAACTGTAAGTTTCAGTGGCTCAAAAAAAAAACATGTGCGCATATACATACATAGGTATATATGCTCACTCAAGTAGGAGAGAGCCAGATGTCGAACGTTGCCGAACGCGGGGGCCGATTGTGCTCTTTGTCGTTCGTTCCGTGCTCTCGCTTGCAGTTCAATCAAGGTAACGACGCATGAGCAAGATAACGACGCATTTTTTCGTGCGTGCAGGCGGCTAAATCGAATTATAAGACGTTATCACGTCAAAAAATCGCGTTGCTTATTGCAATCTTTGCTGCTGACGGTGTTGGGTGTTTTTTTATATAAAAAAATGTGGAGTTCGCGTTAATATTAGACCGCGACCAAAATCAGCGTGTTAAATAGTCAAGACTTGTCTACACTTGAAAAAATGAACAAGGCCGCGTTCGAATAAAATTCTCATCAATCAGTGCATTAGTCAAAACATGTCCTGCGTGTATGTGTACACTTTCTTTTGACGTTGACTCTAAACAATTGCCGCCTCCAACCTTTTTGTATGTGTGTTGGCCAAGCTCCGCCTTCTTCTCCTACATGAAGTGCGCGTATCGATGTTTTTCCGCAAATGAAGGATACCTAAATATGCTGCTTCCTAACGACATACTGGGCAGTTGGTGTTGCTGTTGTTATGAGGAGCTTTTTCAGGGTAGAAATACATTTGGAGATGTTTGACATTGCCTGCCGATGGCCGACCGCTATTAGAACATTTTTTTTTTTCTATTTTTTGCTGTTTCATGCCCGAGGTTACGAATCCGAGCAATACCGAATGGTACGCATGCACCAAACAATTCGGCTACGGCGGCCTTTCTCCTTTATTGTTCTGTTTTAACACGATTTTCAACATTTTTTAATTATTCTGGAATCTCATAGAGCAAATAGAGTGAGATTTTTCGACGCATATACAAAGCTTTTAAATTAGTCTCAGGAAAAGTCTCTGATACTCTAGATTTTGCTCTCGCCATTCAATAATTTATTTCTTAAAATATGTATATATAATGAATTAAAATGTGTAAGCACGAAATAAATTCTTAAGTGAATTCTAAAACGATTTTTTTAATATTCTTTTCACCTTATTCTCTTTTTACACGATTTTTTTCACACGAATTTTTTGGGAACGTATCTATGTATTTGTACGGCATTTTCAAAAACGCGTTCGAAGTGCCTGGCAGCCCCACAGTTTGAGAGTCTGGAGGATATTTCAAAAATAGATCCTCCTGCGCTGTTTAGGTTTGCTATTTTAAATCTTAATAAAGGTCAGTCTCCCCATCTGGTGTCGCTAGAGACCAAAAGGACTATGCATGGCTTAATGCCAGCCGGGCTAACCTTATCTAACCTATTGTGTAAAAAAGAGAATTAGGTTTAAATACTTTTCCCACCTGTCAATGTATGATGCAGAAAACATAGATAAAGAAAAAAACTTTTTCTTAAATTATCGGAATATAAATGTAATTGAATATTATGCCATATCGATACTGTTTGTAGATATCGATTGCCCATTTACCGATAAAATTCTTCTTGTCATATGACCGATTTGCTGCAATAAAAATAACCACCAATAATTCACTAGCTTTCGGTGAAATAATCGATATATCGAGACATCGATACTTATTATTTAATTAATGTTAACATTGTTGGTATATTTCCAACGAAGAGCTTTACGTTTTTCCAATGTACAAACAAAAAAAAAACAATAACGAAATCTACTTTTATTTTTTTGTTTTTTTTTTCACATAAAAATTAAAAATAACAAATTTCATTTTAATGTCAACATTATTGGTACAATTTCAACTTATCCTCATATAAGAGCTTTTCGTTTTTGCATGTACAAAAAAACAAAAACAAAAAAAAAAACAACGGAAACTACTTTTATTGTGTTTTTTTTACATAAAAATTAAAAATAACAAATTTTCATTCCACAGATACTATAAAATAACTCTTTATTTTGGATTCATATACAAAAAATGACAAAATAATTAATAACCCTTAACTGACATGGTGGAGTAAATGGAGTAAAAAAGATGTTCACACCATAACATTATAAATTCGAAAAAGTTTTGCTGCTTTGTTATGTGTAATTAGCGAGTTTCTATGTACTTATAAAAATGTGTTTCCTATGTGCTAAGAAAAGTGATATATACTCCTTAAAAGATAACAAAAAAGTATATATTTATATGAAGCTTTATAATTTTTTAATTATTTTGTGCTAAATTTTTACCCTACGCAGGCAGTTGTGTAACCAAAAATATGCCTGGAAAAGTAAATATTATTTGATTTTGCGAAAATATTTGAAAATCAACATTATATTTATTTCTTTTACTGTCTCTGACATTGGTCAAATTGTGATAAATCATTTTGAAATAAATTAAAAAAAAGATGCTAAATTGAGAATACTGCTTAGAATGGCGTCATACTGACGATACACGACGACATATGCACATTTTTACGGCATTATGCGAATACTCTTTTTTCATATTTTCATTATTTTCGTTATTTTTCGCATACACAGTGCATTACAAAATATTCTTTATTACACTACTCGTTTCACACCCATTTTACTCATTTTCATATATTTCATCAATTCACGTTTGTGTTTCACACTTACATCTCTATACTTAATTCTACGTACATACATATAAACATTCTCTATTAATTGACTTCATTTATTAGTCCTTGGAATTTTTCAATACTTTTTGTAGTACTTGCTTAAATTCGCGTTTCAACGATCGTTTCGTTTCGGCAATTCGCTTCTAGGAGAATAAATTGTTACGTCGTTTCAACGAGCCGAATTTCTTTTCGGCTTCCAACAGCATTTTCTCGTTGCGTACCACCTCGAATGGTAGGGTTTTCGACAGCCGATCGATCTCTTGATCGGAGGGGAAATCTTCGAAACTCATATTACTAAAACCAGTTTTCGCTGAATTTTGTATTGTATTCGATTGGAAGCTATTCGACATTGCCGAATTGGCAGAGGCACTTGTGCCGGTACTGGTTGCATGTTTGGAATGTTTTGTTAAATTGCTTGCGGTGTTTGTTGTAGATCGATTTTTGAAATTCTCCCCATTGTCCTCGTCGTCGTCGTCATCTTCATGTGACTGACTCTGTAGGCGTTGATGTTTTTGTTTACTGCTTGAAGTGAGCGACGAAGTCGAGCCGAGTACACTTGCGGACACAACCTTTTTATAGGTGTGACCCTTAACTTTTTGTGTTATTTTAGCCGGCAAAGTTCTCACACCTAAATGGGACTTTTCTTTTTTTGGCTTTGCCGTGGACATGGCGGTGCTGTTGAGGATCCCAGTCGCCGCTGATGAAGTTGGTGGCGTTGTTCTTGATGTGGCTGCACTCATATCAGTGGCATGCGATCCATGTGAAACTACTGGTTCCGCCTCATCATCTGACGCAAAGTCCGAACAACGATCTTGAGAGATTTGTACGAAACCATTATCGGCAATGGGAAACAATGACTGGTGATCGGACTGTTGCAAATGCGCAACTGTGCTGGAAGACGCTATGGAGCTATTGCTTAGCGCATATGTGGATTTCGAGACGGAGGCGGTGTTGGAGACGGAGGAGGGGGCACTCCCAGGGATGGTGAGCACGACACCGTGTGTGCTAGGAACATGAGCATTAACTTTGAGAGATTGCTTGTGAATGGCGGCTGGAGGGGGGCCGGGTATATTGATAGATGCCGTATTTGGCGGGGGTACATTGACATTGACAAGCTTGGCGCATGCAATGTTGGTAGTGTTCGGCGTTGCAGTTGCAGGTAATTTTATATAGGCACTGCCACCTGCCGTTGCACCTACGGCGAACGCAGTCGTGGCGGCATTTTGTTGGAGTGAATTGATGTTGTTGCGATATTGCAGTGAAGAGTTCGGCAAAGGCTCGGGAGTTTTGTTTATAATGATTGAGTGATTGATTGTGACAAGTTGGGGCACGGTGGCGTTGGGCGCCGCACTTGTAAGCGTGGCAAAGGTGGGAATCGTTGCCACATTGGAATGTTGAGTTTGTGCTGGGACCACTGGGTTCGTGGGTGTGGCGGCTTGGGCTTGTTTGATTTGCACAATATTGCTGCTGTGCTTATTTTGATTGGTGCTTTCTTTGCCGCCATCTGTGGAGTTCACAATAATACATTTACGAATTACCTGTGGAAATGGCTCCGAGCCAAAGAGGTCTTCTTCTTGCGCATGCACTGCACTATTTGGAAACTTCGGCTCAGCAATCGGGCGCTCCGTTGCTGCGAAATTGGTTACAAAAGTCGTCGTGGCCGCTGACTTTGCAGGCGCAGTTATAGGTTTTGCATTTGCAATCGGCTCCGCTGCTGCTGATGATATAACGGTCACTGTGCCGAAATTGGATGCACTTTGTACAGGCGGTTTGGGCGTTGCAATGGACCGTGCAACTACTGGCTCGACGAAAGGATTGAAAATCGGCTCGTTGAACTCATCCAATTGCGGAGAGGGACCAGAAGGAAAGTTAGCAAAATTATCTACCGAACTGGTGCGATTACCCGCGCCCTTCACTGGCGTTGATGTCCAAATTTCCGCAGAATGCGACTGTACGGGGGGATTGCGCGCCGGCACTTTTGGCGGCACGCGGTTACTTTTTGAAGTACGTTTCTTCAAAGGTAAACCAACAGGCATTTTAAAAGGCGCCATCGCAAATACATCTAACTCCTCTGGTTTGGTATTTGCATTCTCCAACAAATTAGGCGCCGGACCACTTTCGGGTGACTCTTCCGTTTCATTACTACTTTTACCTTTCGAATCGGAATCGCCAGAGCCATAATCCAATTCATCGTCGAGTAACAGCGGCTTATCACCGAGTTTATTTAGAAATTCGTTAGACGTAGGACTAAGTTCACTTTCGTCTTCGCGGCTGGCAACAATGCCACTCGCTTCGGCAGCAGCTGCCACAGCAGCGGCTGTGCGGTCCTTCTTGCGCATACGCACCTTAACCAACACTCTACTCACATCATCCTCATGCGTAGTGACGCTCTCGCACTCCGCGTGGTATGCCGACGAGCTGCACGTCTTCACACTTTCACTTATCCCATCCACATCCATAACGGGGCGACGGAGTCGCGTATTGCGTGTACGCACATCGTTCTCGTCGAAAAAGTCATCATCCTCGGCACGCAAATCGCTCGCCGAACCAATCGAGTCCTCACCATCCGACTTGGCGCCCGATGCTGCGGCTGCAGCGGCAGCAATAGCGGCCGCTTGCTGCTGCTGTTGCTCATGCTGCTCCAAAGCGGCATTCACTTGCTGTGCGGCCTGTTGAGCCGCCGTTGTCGGCTTCCTTGTGGAATGACGTAATTTCTTGACGATGGGCACTTTTAGCTGTGTCTTGTCGACTTTGTGATAGGCGGCCTGCTGTATCTTGTGTATAGTATCTGGTATGTTGTTGGTAACAATTTGTTTCAAAATCGCTTTCGTGCTGCTAGGGCCAGTCGTATTGCCATAGTCTTCTTGAAAGAATTCCGAATCGGAATCATCCGAAGTGGGATTATCGTTACTGCGCAATTTCTCATATTTATTACGATCGTCCAATGGGAGTTTGACAAAACCACCACCAGGAAGTGCTACCCCAGCCAAGGTGGCTATGGAATCAACATCGCCTCCACCACAACCAAGAACATCATCTAAACCGCCACCAGCGCCACCTTCTGAATCGGTTTTTAAATTATTTATCAACGAAGTTTTCTCCTCACTCGACACTTCCAAAGTGGGCGAGAGCAGCCATTTAGACGAAGCTGTCGATGAAGTGGTGCCGCAGGCCGCGGTCATATTGGCACTCACGCCGCCACTGGACGACTGTGTCAGCGATGCCGATGGACCACCGGGAACGACGAATTTAGCTGAAAATGAGATTAAGTTCTTTTATGCAGTATTAAAAATGAACTAGTTAGCGTAGTGGTGCGTATGTATGTAGGTTTGCATACTCTTAAGTACGTATAATGACTATTTTTGTGTGGTAGCTACAGTTTTTATTTGCTTTTTGACTAATTAGGTACAATGACTAAGAAAGACAGAAGATATATAGTTGGTTATCTACTAAATTGACCCTGGGTGGGAACGAATTATAAGCGCGCATGGGTTGGGATGCTGTAGAGTCATTGATTTCGTAGAGATTTGTAAGATTTTTGCACGATATTCACAAAAAAAAATAAAAACAAACAAAATTGTAATACAACTAAAAAAATCAACTTTACAGGTTTTAATATTTAATAGATAAATACGGTTAAAGATATTTTAGCTATTTATATATATATTTTTTTAATTATTAATATTTTCGTTACATTTTGCGCTTCTATCATAAATAGTAGGAGTGCCGCGTAAGCTGCTTATAAAAGTTTTTGACGGTCGAAATTAAGGATAAACTTCACTCGGGTCGACCACTCACTGAAAAAGTCAATGCAATCATGGAAAAATATTAGAAATAGCAGCACATAAATAATCCCGACTTTAACAAGGATCTATGCATCCATCGCCATGAGCGATTTGAGAAAATTTGGAACAAGTTTTACGTGTTAGTGTCACTAAGCTCTCTTGATTAGCGCGATAGCCGCTTCCACGGTATTGGCCGAGTTTAACAAAGCGCCCCAGTTAGGAGCCCTTCCTCTTCCTCTGCAACTATCAGCTGGTACCACTGAACTTAAGAAGTAAAAAATTTAATGGACCGAATATCAAACGGCGAAGCGGAACAAAATCGAGCCACTTCTAAAGTGGGTGCACATATTCATACAAACTAAATCGTGCACCAAAGGTGCTGAAGCTTTCCACGTGGTGGACAAAGTGGCGTACAATACGTGAACGTAACTGTTTTGAACTGGAGTGAATGCTTTGGATATTGACGATAGTCTCCCAAGCAAACTGTGAAACAATTTTGTTTTGTATTAGAATTTTACTTCAAATGGCGACTTTTCACTCGATATAAGAACTTGCCCCAGTGCTACCCTGAACATCATTTTTCACTTACTTCCATCGACTTTTACGTTACATTTCCATCGCTGTTCAACATGAGGTTTATCGCCCACCATTCAATTTCCAAGGCAATCTCTCAAGGGAATGGTAGCATTTTCGGGCAGTTAACACCGTATTTCTCCGGACTTCGAACAGATCTAGAGTTTGAGGATCGTGCTACGGTAATCTTTCCAAATAGGCAGAATTGGACCGCCAGACTGCTACTTCAACCATTTCACCTACTTTCTGAAACACTTTTCTTAGGCCGATTTTGGAATCACTTTCAGCTTCTTCTGCAAATTCTCATTTGCCGTCTGAACCGTCTCAAAACGCTTACCTCGAAGTGGTAACTTGTGTCGTGGAAGTAAGAAACAGTTAAACATGAGCTTGTAAAGCGCATACGGAGCTTACAGAACGACATTAAAGGTGTTTTTGTTCAAGTAGTCGCCCACAAAAAGAGGTGCGCGAGCCGATGCCTTGTCGCGGGGAATAAACCACGGATTAGCTTACCGCAATTTCGCTACTTTTATAAATAATTTATTTCGTGATCAACATGCCCTCTCGGTGGTAAGGGTAGACATTTGGATTAGAAGACAGAAATTGAAGTGGATTGGTCACACCTTACGCAAGGCAAACGGTAACATAGCGAAGAAGGCAATGGAATTGAACCCACTCACAGCGAGAAGAAAAGCGACTGACAGGCTAATGGAAACCTGGAAACTGTGGACCGCGAGAGAACACAACTCGGGTTAACCTGGTGAAGGGTTATCCAGTAATCGGACGAGATGGCGCGCAGGTGTTGTTGGAACAATGATGATGATGATGATGAACATTCTTCCCCAAACGCTTCATATTACTGCTATTTATCGTGTTTATATATTGAAAGCAACAGCTTGGCGAATAACAATAGCGTAACAGAAGTGAGAGTAGTAGCGGTAGCGCTGGAGAACACATCAATAATTTCGCAAGTAGCGCTCCGGCCGATTCCAAGTTTTCTACTACTACTCCAACTGCAGAGAGTACTGAAATTTTTTTTTTTTATCAGTACACTGAGCTACTAGCAGTAACGAAATGACGGAGGAAAAAAAATTTATCGTCGTTTTACGCTACCTGCTCTACTACGCATCAACATATCTGTTCAAGTTCAGAGTAGTAGCGAGAGGAAAACGAAAACTAGAAAGTGGCAGAGCAATTTCAATGCCTGGTTTTGCCTTATTCGTTGAAATATAAATAATTTGAAATACTTAAAAAACTTCTATATACAAAGTAGTTCTAATTTCTACCTAAATGTTTATATTTTCTAATAAATCCAAAAGTTATGGAAATGAAAGTTTTTTTAGTAGACTCGTATCTAATTATGAAACATTTACTAAAAAAGCTTACCAAACAGCAAATCGCTCTACTTTCACTCTCAAATGGCCCTATTGCGGACTGTAAATTGCATCCTAGTCGGTTTGGCACACATTCAACAGATTTTGCTTAGATATCTAATAAAAAAAATTAACATCTAAACCATTTTTCCATGGCCCACCAGGTAGAAATGCCTTTGAATGTCGCCATATGTTTGTGTTATGTGATTTCAATTAGTGAGTATACGTATGTATGTATTTTAGTTATGTATGTATGTACATTTATGCTTGTATGTATATGTAGTAAATATATATGTAAATATATAAATTTGTTTTAATTGTTATAAACGACAGTGTTCAATAATATGCAGTACCAAGCATTTGTTAGGTGCGCGCGTCGGAAGCTACCAAATACTCTTAAGTACATTTATAAATATTTATATATTAGAGAATATTATTACACTTCAACAGCGCAGCTGATTGCGCTAAATTATAGTTAAGCAATATTTTGCAGCTTTTCAAAAATAATATTGCACGAAAACTTTTTATTCAAAATAAATTTTATTTTTATTAAAAGTAATTTTTAAAAAATTTTAACTTTTTAATAAAAATAATTTTGTATTTTATATTATTTTATTTTGTATTTTATATTTTTATTAAATATTTATATTTTTATTAAAAATATTAAAAAATTATTAAAATTTACATTTTTATTAAAAATAAATAAAAATTAGTTTTATTTTATATTTTTATTAAAAATAAATAATAAACAAAAATTATTTTATATTTTTATTAAAAATAAATAAGATAAATAAAACTAATTTTTATTTAAGTAAAAAAAAAGAAAGTAATTTGTGTTTAAAATTTTTTATTAAATGCGTTTTTCTTCGTTGTACCTATTAAATATGATAGTACATTTTTGCGTAGGCATCTTTTTCTTTCTTATGCTTCCAAGTGCTTCAGGGAAACAGAGCGATTCTGTGGAATTCGCTCAAAATGACTTTAGTCCATTTAGCACTTTATGCCTGTCAATCACTAAATTATAGGGTTTGAATCAATGCACATTGAACAGGTAGTAGCAATAGAGCAAAAAAAAAAACAAGTGCAATGTAGTTTGTTTTTGCTTTTGCTCTCTACATGCGAAAATCTACAAGAAAAGATTCTGTCAATCTAATTTAAACAAAATTTTACAATTTAGAGACCAAATAAATACAATAGAAAAAAAATAAATTAGCTGCTCTACTGGTACTATCTACTCAATGTGCCTTGGTTTGAATGGGATATTCATAGCCGTAAATTCAAATAAGACATAGATAAATTTTATGAGAGAGCAGCATTTATCTAAAAAACTCTTACTCTTTGTTTGTTGTAGCTGCATTGCTTCAAATCCTTAATCTCATAAATAAGTTATTTTAACAGGTAATGTGTCCGATAATATTTGCAAAACAAAAAATTACTCTGGTGCTGGGTGAAATTCAAAGCAATCAAAAACAGGATGTTCCGCTTTTAGTGGGGCCGTGTACGTGGGAAGATAGGGGCGAGCGATAGGAGCAAAATATCGCATGGTATGCTTCGTTTCGGAGGTATGGGGGATTTTTTACTTCTTTTGTACTACCTCTCTCCTAACATCCTATAATTTTCTTGGTGTAAATTCTATGAAGGTTATATTTATCTTTAACGATGGCTAGCTTAGGCTTTCCAACAAATGCTTCGTCAAATCTCGACTTTCCTTCTCTACACTAACGGTTTTTCAACAACATCATCTACTATTCCCACTCACCTAACACGCCTCTCCCTGTGGACCTAATCTGGGCCTATCGTTAGATGAGTCACACGATGACGATCGGTGGCTACACGGCACTGTGAGTTGCTACAACAGCAACAACATCATCCACTACTAAAGGGTGATTTTTTAGCTATCTTTTTAAACAGTTGGTTTAAACAGCTGACGCACGTTTCGTGTTTTGTTTCACTGTCAAACATCTTCAGTTTGGTCTATAATTTAACCATGAATAGTCTTACAAACGAACAACGCTTGCAAATCATTGAATTTTATTATAAAAATTCGTGTTCTGTAAAGAAAGTTTAAGATCCACTTTTTTATCAAAAAATTGTGTTCAGCGACGAAGCTCATTTTTGGATCAATTGGTACGTAAATAAGCAGAATTCGTCGATTTTGGAGTGAGATCAGCCAGAAGAATTGCAAGAGCTACCAATGTATCCAGAAAAGGTCACAGTTTGGTGCGGTTTATGGGCTGGAGGTATCATTGGACCGTACTTCTTCAAAGATGCTGCGAATCGTAACGTAATTGTGAATGGTGAGCGCTACCGTGAAATGATATCCAACTTTTTGTTGCCCAAAATGCAAGAGCTTGACTTGCATGACGGTGCCACATGCCACACAGCACGCGTAACAATGGACTTGTTGAGATACGAGTTCGGTGAACATTTTATTACACGTTCGGGACCTGTCAATTGGCCACCCAGATCGTGCGATATAACGCCTTTAGATTATTTTTTGTGGGGCTATGTTAAAGCTCATGTCTATTCAGACAAGCCTGCTTCAATTAACGCATTGGAAGACAACATTAAAGCATTTATATGAAAGAGTATACCAAAATTGGACTAAGCGGATGGACCATTTGAAGCGCAGTCGCGGTCAACATTTGCATGAAATAATCTTCAAACATTAAATTAAATTATATGGACTGTACTATCGATTTAAATAAAAATCTCATGCATTTTTCTGAATTTTACGTGTGTTTTTTTGGAAAACTTTCCTATAGCTCTTAAAAAATCCCTTTAGTTAGCCGCCGTTTTGCTTTTGGCCACTTATTCATTTTGCAACTAAATAAGTTAAAAATTAATTAAATTTTGCTTTTTATACTATTTTTTCACTTCACACTTGTCATTACAACATCTGAGCTTCCACTGATAAGGTAAAATGTAAGCACGTTTGATTCATATGAAAGTACGAGTACATATGTAAGTAATGCCAGCTAAATTATACCGCTACTGCACACTATTTCCGTTGGAGAAGACCCTTACTGAAATTTTCTGGGGAATATTTTTGTGGAATATTTTAATCCTCTATCGATCCTACAAACTTAAAATTTTTAAGATTTTCAAAAATAAGGGTCAAAATGAACCACAAAGTAAGAAATATTAGGTTAAAATGTTCCACAATGTTTCCAAAGTCTTAAAGACAATATTAATGTTAAATATAGTTGTATACGAGTTTTTTCAAATAATTTCGATCAACTTGAAAACAAATTAGGAAGAATTCAATATACTGTAAAAAAAATTGACTTTTAGCAACAAAGCGGCATTCTCGCCTTCTTTTAATTAATTAATTAAACTTAATTTTTTTAAGATTTTCAAAAATAATGACATCCTATGCTCCAATAGGAGCTAAAGGGTAAAAATAAAAAATAATAAATTTGAAAAATTAGAGCCAAAATTACCCACACGGTGGAAGAAATATAGGAAATATTATTGTCTTTTTTTCCTGCCGCAAAGTGCAATTATTTTTCAATAAATACTTTTTTACTCGTATAAGAGAAAATATTTATGAGTATTTAAAATATTCATTATGCTGCCCCAGTTATAACGCGTGCATATATAAGTATACATACGTTACAGTTATCGCCTCAACTCTTGACTTAAATTAGAGAGCCATGATACACTTCGCCGCTTTTTTAGTCTACTTGTAGATCCCAATTTCTCTACAAAAATGGTGCATCCTAAATTTTCATGCCGTTTTTGAACGGCAGATGGTATTCACGAGATTTTTTTCATAGTAGAAAATTAGGCAAAGATGTGTCAAAAATTAGCACTTCTATGATTTTTGTGGCAAGTCTTTGAGATGTTCGATTTGAATCCACATAGCTTCCTCAGCGTAACATAGCTTTCTCGCATAGCATAAAAAAAATGTCATTTGAAAATATAATAAGAAAATACGTTTTATCTAATGATTGTAGTGAGAACATCACATCGGAGAAATGTATCGCTAAATAGGCCAAAAACCACACAGCACGCATAAATGAATGATAAATACATATGAAGACGTATTGCTGAGAGAAAAGTCACCAGCGTTCAATGAATATTCACTGCTAGCATTCATAGACATCAAGAGAGCCTTTAACAGCATTGTATGCAGCGCAATAACGCTCGTGGGTCACACACTGGCACAATTAACCCTTTGGAGCCGTACGTGTCTACTTTCAGCCATCACAGTAAGGAACCACACTAATTTCATAATGTATTTATTTATAGAATTAATAAATCTTGTTTATCCTTCATAATCTTATATGTTATCATGCATCACTGCTCATTCCACAGAAATTATGGTAATTCCGACCCCATGACCAAATTTAATACGACCATAAAGGGTTAAGGGTATGCAAATATAAACAAAATAACACAGTTGGTCTTGCTCACTTCACTGGCAGTAGTAACTTTGAAAATAGTGGATTTCTACACCCACATTGCGGTTACGAAACTAGCGAATTCGCCTTTGACAGCCTGTTGAGAAAACGAAAAGTGTGAAAGGCACTTGAAGGAGAAGAATGGTTTATCGGGGCTCACTTCATTGGTAAGATGAGAGCACTACTCTCAGTGAGTGTTACACATTGGGCTATGAGCCTGAGTGTATCTCATAGTGGACAGTCGCTACAACCTAACCTAAGCTAGATTTAAGGTTAAAAAAAGTCTATAAGTTTATAAAAAAAATAGTGCATATTTTTTTGTTTAGTAAAGTTATATGTAGATATCACAAGTTTATGAAATTCAGTTTGGCTTAGAGAAATAATATTTCTCTTTTGCTGTATATTAGTTTTCACCTCCCATCCTGTTAAAAACAAATACTAATTATTACTTGTATGTATATATGTATGTGTATATGTAGGCATGAGTTTATGTTATGTTGGTGAATAAGAACGAAGCCCAGTTGTAGTTTTGGTTATTTGCTTTTGATGTTGAATAATTTGCATAGCGTTTTTTGGTAATTGAATAGATTTAAATATATTTTCATAATTATAATAATTATATATATATATAGTTTATAATATATTGTAATAGAGTTTTTCTCTAAAACGAACGCAATACTTTAAATTATTTACGTAGATAATTTCATTCTTTTAATGCCTTTAGTTGCTTAGTTTTTAGTTATTACATTACATAAATATAGCACACACATACATATGTATGCATGTGTGTACATCAGCCTAGCTGAAATGTTGCAGGCGCATTTGTTTCACTGACTAAAATCTAGTTCTTGTTTCTTGCGGTTTAAGTATTTATAAGGGACATCGGGGAAGAGTGCTGATTATGCTACTAAATTATAGGTCACATTTTGCATTTACAATAATTTTCATTTACACAAATCTTTGCTTGCTACGCTCCTGAAATTGCTTTAATGTTTTATTTATATTGGTTTTTCATTTTGTTCACCTGCCCATTTTAATACAGTTGTTTGTTTTTGTGAATCACAATCTTTGCTCATTTCTGCTTTACATTTTATAATACTTCTTCTTCTTCTTAATATTCTTTTACTTAAGCTCATGTATGTTTTGTTTTTTAATTCTTTAATTCTGTTTCTATTAAGACAACAAATTTTTTATTTGCTTATTTAATGCTTTTCAGTTTAAGAAAATAGTCATACGCATTGCATTTGGTGAGTTCAATTTTCGTTTACATTTTTAAGGTACTGTTTTCTACATTTTTTCATTATTTTAAATTTTATAATTTAGTTTAAATAGTCCAAAAAACTCTTTGGCCTTTTATAATTGTGATTTTGTTTAATACATATTTTCGTTTTTTAGCAAATTTGTGTAATAAAAGGAACCTTGTTCACAATTGGTCGGATGATTTGAGTGTAGGTTTGTGTGTTTAAATGGCTGAAGAAGTAGTTTGGATAATTTGGCTGCTATACTTCAACTTTTTAGTGGCTTGTTAAAGAGTGAAAAGAAATTATTTTCGAAAAAAAAACTTAAATGGACATAAAGAGCATGCATAGTGCAAGTAGAAAAGGAATTTTTACTAATAATCTAAGTAGAATGAAGCCGCTAGCAAGAGCAGTCGCTTCTAAACGGCCCGGATTTATATCCAGCCAAGGGCTGTCACTCCAGCAGCATTCCTCGTAATTGCTGGTGAATGTTTATGCTGCTAAAACTATTAAAGTGGAATTTTATAAAGGGAAATGTATATGGTATATCTTGGCCGCTGGCCAATGCTCACTATACCAAAATTCAAAATGTTTGGTGTAAATTTAAAAATTTTAAGCTGACAAATTTGATAGAAAAGTGAGTTTGAAAAATACTAAAAATTGTAAAATCAACATTTGCATTTTTTTGGTTTATTTACCGAAAGAGTTTTCCTGCAGTGTCAAAGCAATTTTGTATTTGTAATTATTACAAATTATCACGTTTTGGTATTCATGTATCCAAAACACTTGCGAAGTAGGGGAAAGTGAGAGAGCAAACTGACATTTCATTTTGAGGGGAAGTTGCAAATTTGTCAATTTTTACTTGTAAGAATTTGCAAGTGCGAAAAACAGCTGAAGGCAAGGTAAAATTAAACACGAACTAAAATTTGCGAATTGATTCAAAATTCTAAATTTAAATAAAAATCGGCGGCAAGAAAAATAAGAAGAAAGCTGTGATTCCCACAACAATGCAATTGCCAATGGAATGTTCTTCAGCTGACAAAATAAAATCATTTGCTGATCGAAGCTCGTTATTTTACAGTTTATGTAAATGTTCTCGCAAATGTCGGCGTCTCTTACACCTCTTAACCTACAAACGGCGTGGTACAAGTAGCAAGTGCCACTTCAGCCAACATAAGACGGGTTGTTGATAGTCTGCCATGTAATGCTACAAAAATAATTTGGCCAAAATGCGACGTCAGGCGCTACTTAATCGGTCAAGGAAAAACATCTTTATGTTAGTTACTTTGATCACTGCCCCTAGGTCGACATGATCAAAGATTGAACGTACCTCATTTCGACTATTGCAGCAGCTGCAAAAATGAGGAGGAGAAAGAGTCTGTCAGACATCTTCTCTGCCACTGCCCCGCTTGGCAATGCTTAGATACTTCGGCTCATCGTTCGTGAATAATACTCTTAGAAATATAAGTGTGAACCAGATCAATGGGTTTGCACTTAAAATAAAATGGTTTAAGGAGGAGTAGCTGGTAAACTGCTGCTATTGTGCTATGACAATGGATGGGCAACGGTTTAAGTGAGTTGGTTTAGAGACCGACTGCTACTTCTACCTACCTATCGTGTGATAAATTTGGCCTTCAGATATTGATCTACATCCTTAAAAGATAAAGAGCGAGAGATCAGAGGACAGTGCGTAGACTAAAAGACTTTAAAGACTAAGACTCTAAAAATGATGATCTTAGCTTGAAAGCTCGCTAGGAAGCTCATTAAAGGGTTATATACGGTTAGAATTTTCAAAAAAAAACAATTTTTTTTTAATTTTTTGTCTTAATGTACATATATTTAAGAATACACACAGAAAATTTAATATCGTTCCGGTGAATATTTTCGAAGTTACACGCAAATTTGGAAAAGCGTTTCAGAGTGCTTGAAAGTACAAGGCCGGAGCGGCAGCGCGTTTTTCTCAAAATGGTGTTTTCAAAGTCGGTGACCAACATTACTCGAAAACGTCTTCTTAAATATATTTCTTAGTAATTAATCGAAGATTTTTTCTCACAGATAAATATTTTTTATAAACAATTTAAAGCCGACATTTTGGTAAAAAATCGATTATTTTTGAGAAACCGCCATTTTGTCAAAAAAAATTAATTTTGCTTATTCTTTCGATTAATTACTATATTTAACATTATATATATATATAATTGGCGCGTTCACCCTTTTTGGGTGTTTGGCCGAGCTCCTCCTCCTATTTGTGGCGTGCGTCTTGATGTTGTTCCACAAATGGAGGGACCTACAGTTTCAAGCCGACTCCGAACGGAGCTTTTTCATGGCAGAAATACACTCGGAGGTTTGCCATTGCCTGCCGAGGGGCGACCGCTATTAGAAAAATCTTTTTCTTAATTTTGGTGTTTCACCGAGATTCGAACCGACGTTCTCTCTGTAAATTACGAATGGTAGTCACGCACCAACCCATTCGGATACGGCTTACTAATACTAAGTCTTAAAATACAGTTAAAAGATAACAAAATATGTGTGCTAATTTTTAGATCAATAAATTTAAAAGTTTTCTCAGAAAAAATCTAGATAATCTGCTTTTTTCGACCTTCTAACTGTATATAACCCCTTAAAATAATCTGCTTTGATATAAGAATTCAGGAAATGACTACACAAATGTCTGGAGCCTTATTCTGGCCCATTTATGATTTATAAATAAGCTTTTGACTGAGCTCTGACCATAAAACTTATATGTAAATGATGAATGTTCGACAATATTATCTCAGTGCTGAGACTTGTGTTCAGAAAGTCACTAGTGTTGTGGTGCCGTTGTTTTTATATTCGGGTCAAACAACTTAAGCCATTTGTGTGCCCGTGTGTTGCAGTCACTTAAATTCTTTTATTTTGTTATGAATCAACTACACTTCGGCCAACTATCGAGATATTTAAATCTTTAGAACATACAAATTTAAGTTTTGCCAAATATTTGAGTTTCGGGATTAGTAGAAAATATTTTAAAGCAATTTTTTTCGCGTACATTTTTTCAGTAATCAAACAGGGTAAAAAAAAAATTAGATCTTGATTTTTTTCCAGTCTAATTTTAAAAATTCACAATCGCTAGAAGGCGATAAAGATTCTTGTTCAAAAAACATGACATTAAAGCATGCATAAAAAGAACATAAACTAATTAAGGAAAAAAAGTGTATAAAAGCTGAACTTAAACATTTTTAGAAAGCTGAAAAAGTAAATAAGTTGTACATGCATTCCAATATAAGAAAAAAATAACAAAAAATTGGGTGAATTTAATGCAAACCACATAACCATAAAAGGGTGAAAAAATTTTCATAACGTTTTTAAAAACTGTGTACAAGTTAGTTTCAAGCGAAGGGGGGAAAACTAACTTCACAAAGAGTATATGAATTGCCTTGCCTATGTTTACTTAAAAAAGTTTATGACTAAATTTTGAAATTGAGGTACTTTTGACTTTATTTTTTATGTGCACAGATGAATTGTTGCAACGTTCTGACTGTTCGCCAACGAAAATAAACACGACTTGGATCTTGATTTTATAAAATAATCCAAATTGAATATTCGCAGCATGAAAACAAGTAGAAGTAAAAAAATTGAATGGACCTTTTACATTTTAGGATAATTGAGGAGTATTTAAAATTTTAGTTAAATAAAATACCACCGTGATCAAATAGAAATGTGACGTTTCAATAAAAATTACGTTTAGAAATATGTGTATCGATTCGGAAAAATATTTATTTTTTAGTCTATTTTAAAATTGTTGTTTTTATGTACTTTTTTTTAGATTTTAAAATTTAGACTCGCGGCACGGCGGTAATTGGTTTTCGCACTCATTTATTAAGCCCCTGTAGTCAAAACTCGAATCTTGAAATAACCAACGCATTCACTCTGAGTGACTTCTGATTATTCAAAAAACCAAGGCATAAGCGGATTTTGTGCTTCAGCTGCGAACAATTCGGTTCGGCCTTAAATTCTTTGCCCAGCTGTTCTGTGCAAAAAACTAAAAACTTTACACTGGGTTCGCTGAAGGCATTTCGAAAATCGAGTACAACAGCTATTGTGGGTGCTTAAGGGGTTGGTTAGGGGTAGTCAGAATTTTCAAAAAATTTAATTTTTTGTTTTTGCATTTTCTTTAAGTATATTTTTTTAAAATATTTTGTGAAAATTTGAAGTCAATCCGACAAATGCTTTTCGAGTTATTCAACAATTAACAAAGGGCGCTCGGAATAGATGACACAGTGTAAGTAATTAAATAATTCGTACATAAATCGATAGCAAAACTCTAAATGCGTTTTTTTTTTAAAACAATGTTTTTTGAACTGGTGATCACCGCAACTTAAAAATAGCTTTGTAGATTGCAATAAAATATATACTGCTTTTCAAAAACATAAACACACAAAAAAGTCGAAACATGATATATTAATGCTATGTTTTTATTTTTGTCAAATAAAGCAATGACTAGCAAAAAAAAAATATTGAAACTCATCATTTCTTCGGGCCTCTAACTACCCCTAACCCCTTACAAAAACGTTCGCACAAGTATATTTTGTAGAGGCGCTCGATTTTGAAGGCGGAGATATAGTTTTGGAAAAATATATGCAGATTGTCAGCTTTGATCACAGTAGTATTTGCTTCCCGAGCAATGCCTACTTGTATATTTGTTCTAGCAATGATTGAAACCATGTTTTCGTATATTTGAAGAATGCAAGGAATTTCTAGCGCTTGACTTGATTTGGCTTGGTCGATGCCTGTTTCTACCTAAATTTACTCCTAAAAATGTGTAAAATATATTGGCAAAATGATTTTTCAATACTCGAAGTCGTTGGAAAATTACAGCAGTAAAAGACTAACTGTTCGAAGCACTTGGTTCATGGCTTAAATTGTATTTGAGCTTTTAAATGTGTTTTTCAAATTTTATTAATTTCTTTTTTCTTTTTTTTTCTTCAGCTGTTCTCTGCGATATCTCAATAATTGTTTGGCTTACTGAACTAAAATAATGCGAAATTTACGAGTCGATTTTTTCTTTAGAGATGAAAATTCCGTTGGGTTTTCTGATTTTAATTAAAGACCATCGACAAACTTTTGTTTTTGGACATGGAAGCTTTTGGAGTGGCGCAATTAACATTGTGATGAAGATTTGCGTCTGAAATATTTTGATTTTTTTGCTGATATTTCAATAAATATACGCACCAATGTAACCCATGGGCTGAAAAGTTTCCAAGCCTAACACATAAATGGCACTAGTTTTATTGCATTCATCTATTTTTCAGTTAGTACTAACCTTGAAAAAATAGTTGTAAAAATTTCATGATATTCTATTTATTACTTTGCGAGTTATTATGCTAAGAGTGAGGCTACTTATTTTTCAAAACAAAGGATCAAAAACCATTTCGTTGTTTAATTCTACACTGCTTCTAGATGGGGAAAAATACCGTTCAAGCGAAGCAATGTCTTGAAAAGTGTTATGGGAACTCCGCTCCATCGGAAACAACAGTTAAACGATGGTTTGCTGACTTCAAACGACTTCAAACATGGTCATAGATACCGATGATGCACAAAACAGTGGCGGTAACACCAGAAAACATTAAACAAATCTACAAATTCAATTTGATTGATCGAAAAGTGAAATTGCGTGAGTTAGCTGACATCGTAAAGATATCAAAAGAACGTATTGGCTTTATAATGCAAGAGCATTGGCTTTGAGAAAGCTCTGTTAAAAGTGGGTGACGCGTTTGCTCACTGTTCAACAAAAACAAGACAACTCATCGGTCATGCGTCAGTCCAAACAATGGTGGCAAACCTACATGAATTGAACTTCGAATTGCTCCCACATCCATCGCATTCGCCAGAATTGGCTCGCGGCAACTACTGGCTGTTCTCAGACCTAAAAAAAATACTCGTCGGTAAGAAATTTCGCTCAAATGAAGAGGTTGTCGCTGAAACTGAGGCCTGTTTTGAGGCAAAAGATAAATCGTTCTACAAAAGAGGTATTGAAATGTTAGAGCGGCGCTGGAACTATTGCATTGTTCTTTATCGAAATTACGTTGAATAAAGCTAAATTGAACAAAAAAGGAAGGTATTTTCTTTGTTAGGCCCGGAACTGTTCAGCCCATGTATTATTTAAGTCGGTTAAAAATGCGTGATTGTGAGCTATTGAGCTGAAGTTTATATATAACATACAAGGGTCGTTTGGTTAGTAACTTCTCTTGGAAGAACACACACACGAAAATTTCAGCTAAATTGGCATATTTCTTTGTGTTTGGCATTCGTGTGAATCGAGGAAGTCGAGTGATTTTCCTTTTCCAACACGACAACGCACCAGCTCACGACTCAGCTGTTGTGGTCACAAAATTAATGGAAATAAGGCTCCAACACGTTTCCCAATTCCCCTATTCTCCAGACTTGACACCCTCGGATGCCTCGGACTACTATTTGTTCTTCAATTTAAAGAAATGGCTGGCGGGAAAAAAGATTTTTTATTGTTGTTGGCAGCATAAGCATTCCCCATACATATACGGGAAATGCTGCTGAGGTGACAGTCCTTGGTCGGATATAAATGCGGGCCGTTCCGATTACGTAGAACCGACTGTCGATGACAGATTTTATTCAAACGACGAGATGATTGTAGAAACGAGTGGCTATTTTTCAGACTTGGCTAAATCCTATTATTCGGAAGGGATCAACCAACTAGAAAAGCGTTGGACGAAGCGTATAAGCCTAAAAGCAGACTAGGACGAAAAATAAAAAAAGGTTTACCCCAAACAATTAAGTATTTTTTTATTGCACGCATTTTTCAAACGACCCTCGTAAGGTAAACAAAAAAGTAGAAAAAAAAGAAAACAAGAAATATTTATATTGGGCTGTTAACCAAGGTATGATTTTTTACTGCTTTAAACTCAATTTTTATTTTTCTCGTTTGATTTTTTCAAGGGATGTGAAGTCTCTACGCGGGAAAGTGCTATCAATCTCATATTTCGTGTTCACTTCAAAGTAATTTGCCAACGATATTTTTTGCCCTACATTCATTTAAAAAAAAAAAAAGTCTTACACAAATGAATTCAACTTTGTTTCCTGGTGTTTTATGTATGTATGTATGTATCTACTTCGTTTCATAAGATATGCGCATGTTTATAGATGATGATATGTGGTTTATGAGATTAAATACCTATGTAAATACCTACACTTATGTATGTACAAATATGTATGCCAATGCGTTGATTATGCAATACTATTACTTTTATTTTTGTTTTTGTATATTATTGGATTAGTCACAAGATAAAGTGTAAGGAAGAGAGCGTAAACACACAAGCCACAACCCAGTTACTTAATAAGAGAGAAGAAGTACATACCGTTATTATAGTAGATTAGCACAGGCGCATACAATCTGGCATACATACTTATTTATTTAGTACAGACTAAAAACCAACACCCAATTATTTGATTAGTATACATACATATTTTTAATTCACAAATTCAACTCGTACAATTTTAATACAATTTTTACGTATTGAATGTTCATTAATATTAATAATGTTCTTATTATTACCCTCTTCCTCTGCAATCGCGTTTGTGCAACAAGTTTAATAGAGCGATAAATGGTGTACTCGTTAAGGTTTTTGCGTACAATAATTAACTAAATTTATATCTAAATGTAAATATTGTTTTCGAAAGTAAATACACACATTTTAATATAAATTTGTACAATTGAAATAAAATATTATTGTTTTCCTTTTTGTGTAATTACCACTTTTGCTTTAACGCATAATAATAATAATGATGAGTTGGGGGAATAAAAATCCAGACAGGTGGTAAACTAGTGTTTAAAGGGTTATGCAGCGTAGCAGATATAAAACTCAGCGTATATGTTAATTTTCAAGCATTAATTCACGGTAAGAAAATTATACCATTCGGGAAATAAATAAGTGAAAAAGTTCTTGACTGGCGCGATAACCGCTTAAAGGGATAGGGGTAGTCAGAATTAAAAAAAAAATATGGATTTTTTTTTGCATTTTCTTAAAGTATAATGGGTTAAATATATTGCATGAAAATTTGATAGTGATATCCGACAAATACTTTTCGAGTTATTCAACAATTAACAAAGGGCGCTTGGGTGCTCCGGAGCGTTCAAGAGCAAGTAGCTGGATTCTGCACGTATAAAAGTAGCAGATAAGCGCGATAACGATAACACTCGAGAAGGTAGAATGCTACGTAGGCAACAGCAAATTGATGTTTTGGAAGCTGCTATTACGGCTGAAGAACTATCATATGGCCCAGGAATAGATGACACAGTGTAAGTAATTAAATAATTCGTATAACTCTACATAAATCGATAGAAAAACTTTAAGTGCGTTTTTCCCAAAACTATGGTTTTTCAATCTGGTGATCACCATAACTTTACAAACAGCTTGGTAGATTTCAATCAAATATAAACTGCTTTTCAAAACATAAAAAGCTCGTGCCTGATGGAAGGATTTTTTTTCAAAAGTTTCGATTTTGTTTTAACAATTAATTGTCGGTTTTTTCTCGAAAATCTGAAAAATATTTCCTGCGGCCGTCATATTGTTAATTTTGAAAACAAAAAAAAGCTTCGATTCAGGCACAAGATTATCTATTAATAAAACTAATTCTCTTGTCCGATTCATTTAAGATGAATCTCCAAAGACTTGTGATGATCACCACAAGCGACTTCTGGAAAAATGGGCTCCACACAAATAGCGATAACTTTTAGAATTATTAATTTTTTTTTTTAAATTTTGCTAAAGTCAAGTCGAAACATGACGTATTAATGCTATGTTTTTATTTTTGTCAAATAAAGCAATGACTAGCAAAAAAAAAAAAATATTGAAAATCATAATTTTTTCGGGCCCCTGACTACCCCTAACCTCTTAAGCGATTTTGGCCGAGTTTAACAAAGCGGGTCAGCCGTTTTTTTCTCGCACTAACCAGCGCCAGTTGGACACACCAAGTGAAACCCAGTCTTTCTCTTCCTCTGCTACCACCAGCTGGTACCGCATCGAATACTTTCAGAGCGCTGGAGCGTTAATATCCTTCCGGACAACATGACCCAGCCCACGCAACCACTGGGTCTGTATTCGCTGCACTAGGTCTATGTCATCGTAAAGCTCGTGCAGCTCATTGTGCCATCGTTTGGGATAATCGCCGTTGCTAACGTGCAAAGTTCTAAAAATCTTCAGCAGAATCTTTCTCTCAAATATTCCAAGGGACGCCTCATAGCCGGCATGCGTTGTATCGTCTAAGATTCTGCGCCATACGATAGGACGGGCATAATAGACCCTTGTAGAGTGTTAGTTTTCTTCGTCGAGGGAAGGAACTTTACTACTCAATTGCCTACTTAGTCCAAAGTAGCACTTGTTGGCAAGAGAGAGAGAGAGAGAGAGAGAGAGAGCAGGTCCGCCGTTAGATTTTTCTTGAAGAATTGTGCAAGAAACATGTAAGTAAAAAAGAAATCTGGCAGAAGTACTAGTTCAAGGCTGTATCGCTGTCTGGAAGGCATGCGTTTGGGAAATAGATTGAAAACTGACGTACACAAAAATGTTCTGGAGGTTGCCTTTTCTATTATGCTGGCATTATGCTAGGTAACTGACTCTAGTAGATGGAACAATAAGCACCGACGACTACTTAAGGAGGGTTAGAGTAAGGACCTTGTCCATAAACAAACAAGGAAAAGTTTTGCTGAAGAGCAAAAGTCATAGTGTGGACCAGAGGATATGAAATGTTGGTATAACCTACTTTGGAACAATGAAACAAAAATAAATTTATTTTGAAATGATGCTGTGCGAAACGTCAGATGTCCTAAAGCACAAGAGTTCTCACCGCGATACACAAAAAAAAAAAGCAGGGAGGCGGTAACACAATGAATTGCCGATGCTTCTTTTGGTATGAAGTAGGACCTGTTCATCTCATAAACAATTAAATGGACAAATTTATTTATAAGGACATGGTGGTGGTGATGTTGGCTGAGTTACACAGCCCAGACCCAATTAGCACAAAATACGCCATTTTTATACACCACTTGTACAACCACTACTTTTTATTAGTCGAACCATGTTGACTTGACTGTGAATCTGCCTACTTCGTCAATTTTCTTTTAAGTTGATCAACAAGAATTCCCTCGGCATTCTATGTTGTAAAGCACCTAGACTTGGGCACTCATACAGATAGTAAAAAACTGTTTCTCCAGATTCTTCTTGATTGCAGCTTCTTCCTGGCATGATCTCCCAAAATTCAGTGGCCGGTTATTGTTGACTTAATTCTGAATATGTCTGCTTGTGGCTTTCTTAACAACTTGCCACTTCTGGATTTGTTGAGTTATTTTGCAGGCATCTCTGTTAGTCCATCTGTCAACGACCTGCTTCTGAAATAGTAAAAGGATCTCTCTTTTGCGCACGCCTTGGGACAGCCCAGTTCTGCCGCTTCGGATCCATTAAAGGATGCCCCCTGTCTTGCCAGTTCATAAGCTTTCTCATTTCCTTCTATATTCCTATGGCCAGGTACTTAGATGAGAGTGATGTCGATCGTGAGCGCTAAAGTATTAAGCTCTTCTTTGCATTGTCTGACAATTTTTGAATAGGTGTAGGTGACTTTAAAGAGCTAAGATGACTCCTTGCCTATCTGAAAAAATGCATACTTCCGATAGTTGTTGTGGATAGTTTTTAATTATCCTGCACGCTTCTCTTATCCCGAGAACTTCTGCTTGAAAAATACTCTTCCATTCAAGGTCATACTTCAAGTGATGCTGCCATTTGTTTAGGAGAATATGCCACTTCGACGACTTTGTATGCCAGCTAATGACCCAAAACCGAGCTCAATGTTAGTACGTGAATGTTTTTTACAAAAAGTGGTAAAGTTATGATTTGGCTAAGCTAATCACTCGACCTAAACCATATTGAAAGCCTTCGGGGAGATATAAAGAAACGAATTGCAAAGGAAACATTCAAAACTAAGAAGAATTTATGGCAAACAATTAAAGAACTGTGGTATTCTACACTCACAGCAACCTACCGTAGGATTATCAATTCTGTTACAAATCCAAGGCGAATCTATTAAAGGTGAAGTTGGTAAATCAGCTGTTTTTTTTCTTTCGTTGTGTCCATGTAGCTGTCAGCACACAATAAAACAAGGCGAATTAATTTTTTGTTTTCTACTTCGCCAATACCTTGCCCTGATAATCAAACGTACAAAACAGTGTTGTTGGTCTAGGGCCACCACCTTCAATAAATGCGCCTTGTACAAATCGAATACAAATGGTCATTGATAATCATGGTGGACAAAGAGGTTATTGATTAAACTTCAATAATTTAATTATATTTCTATTTCGTGACTATTTTAGTGACCACGTGAATATTTCCTCTTCTTTCCTATTGTCTCTACTTTAAATTTTACCCCTGCGTTGGGCACGCGGGCGTGGCCAGACTGGCTTTTTCGAGTTTGGAAGTGAGTTTAACATATTTATATTATATTTAGCTAACGACTGAAGCTTCCAGGTAGCTTCCTAAAACTTAATTTTCTATCGAGGCCAGACCCGGGTGCCCAACCGAAGGTTTTAAAAAAGTGTCCAACAGAGGGTTAAAATATCCTGGAATTATATGAATATATGAAATACAAACCACATACAATTGAATATCTGTTATTATTAATTTAGAAATATTGCATTTCGGTACGAACGTGAGGGTACCTATTTTAATGGCCATATCTGTATGTAGAATATTTATTTCGCACCATCCTTTTACAGCTTTATTTAGCTAAATATTAACTCAAAAAAAGCAAAAACATTCGCATGTAAAAAAGTAATGCAGCAAAAATAGAAATTTTTTTAATGTCTGGATTTTTATGTCCGCAACTGTATATTTATACATTGCATGAAAGTACATAAAAAAAAACTAAATACAATACGTAGCGAGTTCTGGTTAAATTATGCGCTTTCAAAACTATTCAATTATGCAACTCACTTTAAACGATGTTTACATTAAATATTAATTTTGTATTTTAATAAGAATTGACTCATTCCCATATTTTTAAGCTCAAGCAAAAGCACACATTGTACTTGATCTGAGCTTTTTTATTGTTTTAGTTACTTTCATTGTCACTTAAGTGGTTATTTTTTATATTTAAATACTTTGAGCGGATGGGAATTACGCACTTTGTGCCAAAAATATTGCAATGAGCCATAAAAGCGGCTTTTAGCATTTTTAGTAAATTTTGTATTTTTTTAAACTTTTTTTAATTTTTTGGTACATGCAGGGACTAGAAGAATGACAGCGCTAACGCTTGTTTGTTGTATTTGTAAAATTACTAGCATTGATAGCTGGAGTGGTATTTAGTAGTAGTGGTAGTAATGGTGGTAGAAATACGGTAATTATTGGTTGGTAGTAGCAATTACATACTCATACACATACTCATAGGCATAGTACGTTTTTACATACATACTACAACAACAGCAGCTGCTATGTTTGAGAAGAACAAGTAATGCAAAAAATAATTTCATGCTTTACCTCCAGTTTTACGCAGCGTTGTTGCTTTCTCGCGCAATCCGGCCGGCAAACTGAACGGCGCCGAGCCGAACGGATCCTCGGGTATGTGTGGTGTAGCGGCACTCACACTACCACCACCACCTGTAACGGTGCCAGCGCCAGCGCCAGTTTGGCCAAACGTAGCCGTGGGCGGGGGTTGTGATTGCTGTTGCGGCAATGGCGGTGGGGGCATTGCTGCCACATAACCTTCAGTGGGCGTCAATGTTGAAGTAGTTGATGCAGACTTGGCAGTAATGCCTTTTTGAAAAGAAATAAAATCAAATTAAACGAAAAAATTAGTTCTTATATGGGCGCATATACTCACTTCCTTGACTGCCACGTTGGCGTATCTTGTCGAATTCTGCTTCAAATATGTGATCTTCGGTCATTTGATCGAACGGTTGCTCTTCGAAAGGATTCCAGGCGTCAATGCGCTTTTCCAATGAACCGCCACTTGCGCGACTTATGGACGCGACGGCATCCACATTTGCCATGCCATTGTTGGTGTCCGTATTGCTGCGCAACACTTGAGCGCTCGTCAATTCAGCATTCGATATGGACGCCGACATGGCGGCGGCCGCACCTTGTCCTTGCATATGCAGCGTTTGTGCTGCTGGCAGAAAGAGACCAGGATTCGAGCCGCCATAGTTGGTGCCAGAATTTGCCATTGCATTGACCAGCATGCTGTCGTCCCCTCCATCGCCACTGGCATCGTTCGAGTGTGTCGCACGACTTTTGACCGAGTGATCATAGGGCGCCAGGAATTGAGAGGTCTCATTTGCGAAGGTTCTAACAGTTGAGGTGTATCCGAGAAATGGGTGCGAGCGTGTTGTAGGGGTGAAGAGGGAGCACAGCAATAGATGAAGAATTACATATGTGTATGGAAATAAGAAAAATTGTATGATGTTAAAATAGAAAAAAACACAAAATAAATAGGAAAGTGAAGAATGGAGTGGAGAAGATGTGCACATAATTGGTGGGAAAAGTGCTTCCAAACGGACTTCAAGAATTTAACATTCAGATGTGCTGCGTAAAATTTTTGTATTAACCATTTTTTAAAATTATAACGCCAGTTGAGCAAAATGCGACGGAAATTAAAATAGAAATCATTTCAGAAGGTCAACTTAAATTTTGTGTAATAAATACCTTAGCTTTTGAATGAAAAATATTTAGTAATTTATTTTTTATTTATTAATTAAATTTTGTTGCAATTAGTAATTCGAACTTCAAAGTTTTTCATAATTTGATTTTGTATTTGTATTTTTAAATAACTTCCTTAATAGTTTGCTTATGTTTAAAGTCAAATCATCAAATTATTAAAAACCTTGAAAAGACATGGATGATAATGTTATGTTTCCACGTACCGAACTTAGTTTTTTAATATTTCTCAGATTCATTATTTTACATTATTTCTAAATAAATTTTAATTTAAATTAAATAGTCTACGCGCCATTCCTTTTTTCATTTTAATTTAATTTAATTTGTTTAGTATAAACTAGAGCTCTCGATTTTCGAACAGCCTGGGCATATGAGCAAAGAGTGTCCGCACATTTCTTCGATGCTCACTACTCGAAGATTTTCGGGCATGTGCTTGAGCATATCCAGTTATTTTTGCAGGTAATTTGAGCGCTGCTTGTTTTGTCTATTTTGACCTTTTGTCAGCACCTTTTTTTAGGTTTTACAATTTATTCATACACAGTGTCAAGGCGAATCTACTAACCCTCCGTTGGGCACCCGGCAAGACTGGTTTTTTCGACTTTGGATAAGAATTGAATATATTTTTATTATAGCTAACGACTTGAGCTTCCAGGTAGCTTCTTAGAATTTAATTTTCCATCGATTTATGAATATAACCTTTTAAAAAGAATCCTCGAACAGGTCGAAAAAGACCAGACACGGGTGCCCATCCGAAGGTTTTAAGGTTTTAAAAAAAGTGTCCAACGGAGGGTCAAAGTTGATAGCAGTAGACCAGCTGATTGGTGTTTTTTCCTCTTCGCTTGTACATTAGGACGTTAGCACAAAATGATGTGACGAAAAGCCTTTATATTTTACACTACTCTACTTTCCTTTGTCGTCACATTATTATGTACAAAACGTTGTTGTTGTCTAAAACCACCTCCACCTTTACGAAATTCGCCTTGCACAGTGCGAACACCGCTGAAAATCTAAAAACCAAGGCGAACCTATTAAAGGTGGTATCGGTAAGTCAGCTGATTTGTTTTTTTTTTCTTTCGCCGTGTCCATGTGCCTGTCAGGCCAGTATGAAACAGGCCGAATTCACTCTTTGTTTGTTCGCCAATACTTTCCTTTGACAATCGAACGTACAAAACATTGTTGTTGGTCTAGTACCACCACCTTTAATGAATGCGCCTTGGTTGGAAAGCTTAAGAAATGCTGACAAATTAAATTGACAATTTTTGTTTAACTGCTCAAGTTGTGCAAAAGCTGGAAAATTTCGATCAAAAACTTGATCGGTTAAGCAATGCACGGAATCTGTATAGAGTATTAAGCTGCTCGCACAGCTCAATGCCCGAGAATCTATGTAGAGCTCTGGTATAAAATTTACAAATGTACAGTTTTAAATTTTTGCAAAGTAGAAAGTTTCAAATCGCTTATTTTTCAATTTTAAAAGTTTGTCAACATGCCTTCAAATATTTAAAAACTATTTAACGTTTTGAAAAAAAAAAAAATGTTTGCTAATAAAGTATTTTCGAAAAAAGAAAAAAACTTAATATAAATGATTAATTGAAATTTTTTGCAAAGGTTATGCTATTTTGAAATTGTTGAATTTAAAATTTTAGTTTTCAAAATTTTTTTAATAAGTTAAAGAATTTTCCTAACATACTATATGTCAAAATATTATGTCAGTAAATTTTTCTGATAAATTTTCTTTTTGTTTTTTGAAAAAATTTTAGTTTTGAAAAAATGTTTAATATGTTAAAGAGTTTACCTAACATGTGTCAAAATATTAAGTCAGTCAAATTTTCTGATAAATTTTGATAAACGCTCTTGAAAAAATGCTAATAAAGTATTTTCGAAAAATAAATACTAAATCTAAATGAATAATTGAAATTTTTCGGAAAGGTGATATTTTGAAATAGGTTGAATATCAAATATTTAAATTAAATTTTACTTTTCAAAAACTTTTTTTAATATGTTAAAGAGCTTTCCTAACATCTTTTAAAATTTTATGTTAGTCAAACTTTCTGATAAACTTTGATAAACGCTCTTAGAAAATGTAAAGTTTTAATAAAAAAAGAAAAGACAAGAAAACTATAACTTTTAAAAGTTCTCAGACAATTTAGAAATTCGATGACTATTCACTCAAATGTTCTTTTTCATCTAAAATAGCTGACCTTAATTAGCCCACATAACCAAAGTGAGGGAATCGCACATTTCGAACGAACAAAACAAGAAACAAATGCATAAAGTCAGTAGTGGTATACACACACATACATTGGCAAGACATGTATGTAATCGCAAAAAACAAAACGAGAAAGAGCAGAGGAAAAGAAAACGTACAGAAGAAACACACACAAATCGATACAAGCATAGAAACATTCAATTAAAAATAACAGAACGAAAAAATCTTACTTATTAAAGGCAGACGTATCGCTAACGTTGCGCCGATGTCCAGAAGTGCCACTGCTGCTCACGCTCGAGCCTACGCTCGACACAGTCAGCATACTACTCTTCGTAGGCGTACTATTGACCACTTGGTGTGCTGATAAACTACTCGCCGCTATATTTTCCAAACCGTCGCCTATACCTCCACCACCACTACTGCTTGGCACCGCATCCAATGCTGTCTGTTTCAACGACACCGGCACATTCTCACTGAATGGATCTGGATACACGGATGACTCAAAGAGGCTATTCAACACCTCGGGTGGTGCTTGTTGGGTCGCAATTGCTGCAATGCTACTATTTGCTTGGGTCACAGTTTGTGGTTGTTGTGGTGGTGGTAGTACAGCAGTGGGAGTTGCAGCTACCGCGGTGGTAGGTGCTGGTGTTGGCGCTGCTATGGCGACTGCGGAAACAGAAACTGCTGTTGCTGTTTGAGGTGTTGGTGGCGGCGGCACGACTGGCGGTGCCAATTGCGGAAAATTCGCTTGAAATTGTTCGACCACCGGTTGTTGTGGTTGTGGCGATGTTATATTGTTGCGTGGTGATGGACTTGGCGGTAAGCCAAGACCGAGCGGATTTTGACCATGCACAGCGGAGGAACCTTTGGGACGTTGACGTGGCGCCACGCTTGTGCCCGACTCGACTATGGGTACACTTTGTGGTTTAGGCGTTTTTGAGGCACCGCCAGCAGCGGCAGAAATGCGTTTCGCTTCGGACTCGAATGGGGGGACGACAAGTAGGTCGTAGTTTGGTGTTGGCGATTTCTGAAATTTGAAATTTTAGCAAGTTTTTAGTTATAAAAGTATGTATGAATGAATATATGTACATATGCAAGTTATTGCTGTAAATTAGCTGGGTGTAACGCTGTTAAATTCGAATGCATTAACATTTCAGTATTACTGGAAGAAAAGGACGAACAAACGAACAGATGCATTGTATGCAGGCGCTCATTGTAAACGAATACGAATAATTAAAATACGAATACGAACATGAATAGGAAAATATACAGCTATGGACAGAGAAGTAGCGCACTTATAGTGTCCTCTATATGAATTGTTGTTTCTTAGAGGATTAACTGATATTCGTACATATTTTCATGCTTCTTTATTATTATGCTGTGAATTACTTCTCTCTAATATCGGGCAATAACTTTCGTTTACTTTTTCAATAATAAAAAAAAGAAAATGCACGTTTGCCTTTTGCTGATGCCCTTCGCAGCAAAAACGTAAAATTCTGGAAAAATTTCTTTTTACGGACGAAACTAACTGAACTGATGGGAATACTTTTGTTTATTCAAAAAAGGCAAGAGTTCAATCCCCGGTTTGACGGATATTTTCTTTACCGATGGGTCGAAGAATGAAATAGGGTCTGGAGCCAGATGGTACTTAAACGATAGTAATAAGTATCACTATGATATGGGGGAAATGGCAACTGTTTTCCAAACGGAAATTTTTGCCATCCTGAAAGTAGCCGAAAGGATAATCGAGAGGAGATGGAGCGAGAAACAGATTGGAGTTTTCAGTGACAGTCAGTTTGCCGAAGCAAACCTCAAAGATTGTTCAAAAATGTAAGAAGAAGCTTAATTCGTTGCAGCACTGCAAATTGTTTTGTGACAAGTCCGAACCAAAACTGTCAGTGGAATCATTGAGGACCCAATGTGCCTGTTTTGCTTGGAGGAGGCGGATAGCACTGAGCACTTTCTCTGTGAGTATCCTGCCTGGCTACGAGTTTTGGGTTCCGATGTCGTGAGAATGATTAATATTCGTTCTCTAAAACTGGAGGATATTTACAGATTTACAAAAGAATTTGGAAAATTCCCACAAGACTAACTACCTCTGTCTCTGGCTTCCTATCTCTTTCTCTGATACTTTTCTCCTTTCCTCCTTGACTATCTACACTCTTTCCAGAGCTCTAAATACAATGGGCCTTTTAGCCTGAGTGTTTTAGGAACCAACAGATCGCTTGGTGCTCCTTGGCTCGATGAATTAAAATTTCAATTTCAATTTTTTCAATCCCCGGTAAACAAAAAAGACCTTAAAGCACGGTGGTGGTTACTTGAAAGGCTGAAGATCATTTTCTTGGAATGGAGTTGGACCAATATAATCTCAAAAATTCAATAGAGTCTTATTCCTTCGAGTTACCAGTACTTCGTATTGGTAAACTTTTTGAATCCGCCAAAGCGCAGCAAAAATAAAAACATATAAACAAAACAAATGCTTCTCTCAGCTGTCAAGAAGTGTTTTACATATCTATTTTCGGCATCGTTTGCTAAGATGATTTTATCAATCAGTCATAAAGTGATCATAAAGTCATAAAGTGATGAGTGATTTGAACGCAAAAATTCCTGGGAAATGGATATTGTTCGAGGTGATTCAGTTGGTCTATTATAACTATACAACCGGGAAAAGTGTGCAACAGTTGTCAGAAATGTTTTATTTAACCCGACAATCTATTTATAACATTATATATCGGCAAGTGGAATACCACGGAAAATATATGGCCACGTATTTTGTTGTTTCGACAAAAAGTCTTGCTGGTGAGTTTAGAGTTCAGTGTGGGGTCGAGGTTTCACATGAAACAGTCCGCCAAGTTTTGCGAAAGCACAAATTATACTTTACGAGCTGCTCATGCCTTACTCTTTGCATAGCATTTTGAGAAGCAGTTTTCTTTCGCTAGAACGTACCTGGTTCAACCAGATAATCTAGAATGAGACTTAAATGATGCTGTATTACGACAAAGGACCCAATAGAGTGCGGAGGCAGCCATTAAAAGCACTGAAAAGGCGGAATATTATACAGACAGCGAAATTTGGCAAACTTTCAGGGATGCAAACTTGGCGTGGGGATGCATATCCAGCAAGGGAATGGGTGATTTGGTGTTTATAGAAGATAATATGGATGCACGACAATATTTCAATATTCTGGAATGCCATTTGATAAATAGTGCACACAAAATTTGACTTCATTGTTGACAATAAACTGAGGTTTAAATTCTACCAGCACTACGATCCACAACATAAAGTTCATATGGTCAGAATGCGGCTTGTTTTATGCTCCTTTGTTGTAAGGTGCGTTTCATAATCATAAGACACCTTTGGTACACAATTTTTGAACTACCATAAGCTCGATTTTACCTTCCGGAGTAGTTTTTATTTGACGTAGTTTCAACAGTTATAGAATTAAGACTTCCATCAATTGTTTCTGGAGCGAAAGCTCACTACATATATTTTGTAGAACCGTTATCTTTTTCCAAGAAACTGCTCTTTTGCTAGGCGTTTCATAATGATAAGACACTAGTCGAAAATAAGCTTCTGAAGAGATAGAAGGTGCTGCTGATTGTTGGTTTGGATGACTTTAATTATAATTTTATTCAATATAACCAAAAATGCCGAGGGGTTCAATATTATCACAAAAGGAGCGTGGAAAAATTTTGGCTTACAAGGATACAGGCTTGTTAATCAAATTAATTGCAAACAAAACAGGCAGAAGTCCTTGTGTTATCCGGAATTTTTTACGGAGTCCTGAGAATTACAACATTTTGAACCTCGTTGGAAGAAAACTATCACTATCAAGTCGAGAACAGTGAGCAATCATAAGAAAAGCTTCTAACTCGACTAAGTATTGCGCCAACTTGACCGCTTTTGTTCAAAAAAAGGTTTCAAAAACAACAGTTTGGCGCACATTATAGAAATAAGAAAAGGACCCCATCTTTTGCCATGGCACAAGCGGCGCGTCTTCAGTTTGCAGAAAACTACCTAGACATCAATTAGGACACAATAAGATATTTGGAATATTTTTAATATTGCCCAATTTTATATTATTTTTTAAAAAGGTTATATTTTCGGATGAAAAAAAATGGAGCATTGATGGACCCGACGGTTTTTTAAATTATTGGATAGATTGGCGCAAGAGCCTCCTCTTATTTTCAAACGCAACTTCGGTGGGGGTTCTGTTATGGTTTGGGGTGTATTTGCATCGAAAGCAACTCTTGATATACAGTTTACATCACCGCGAATGAATAGTGGAGACTACAAAAACGTTTTGAAAAATAGTCTCCTTCCTTTTGTTCAGGATAATCGGGTGTGCTCTTCGTTTTGCACCAAGACAACACCCGAATCCACGTAAGCAAGGAAATAAGGCAGTATTTGATCGATTGTTCCATAGAAACTATGGACTGGCCGTGGTGTTCTCCGGATCTAAACCCAATAGAAAACATTTGGGGTATATTAGTCAAAAGAGCATACGCCAACAATGGCCAATTCGACAACACCAACGAGCTTAAAACGGCAGTTAAGGCAGAATGGGCTTCTCTAGATGTAAATTTACTTAAAATGTCTGCAGAATTTATGAAAAAAAGGTTATTTTGTGTCGCTAAAGTAAATGGTGCTTCCATAGAATATTAAAATATTCTAGACGACAGAAAAAAAATCGAAAAAAGTATACTTTTATTAAACGATCACTTTAATTAAAGAGTGTCTTATCATTATGAAACGCCTGGAAATACGTTTTTGCTAAACATTTTTTTTATGTATTAAAAAAAGTTCTAAATTCTGTAATGAAACAGATAACTTTTGTTACTTTAATCGATGTGTAAAATTTTTATTTTCCTCTGAAATCTATAATCTAAAATACTTTGAAAAATTAGGGATATCTTATGATAATGAAATGCACCTTAGTAAAGCCCCGATATTAGTTCAACAGCAAATTTATTTATATCTAAAGAAAAAGTTGGCAAAATACTCAGAAATTCGAAAACGTTATTTTAGAGGAATGGCAAAAGATACCCCAGGACGATGATGTTCAAAAATTGATTCATTCTATGAGTAGCAGACTACAAAGTAGATGAAGTTGATTGTAGATGTTCGTGCTAGTCATACAATGTACTGATTCACATTTCATTTCTTGAAATATAGGTATAACTTAAAACTATTAATTGCAAATGTAAAAAGACTTTGTTGACAGCTGTGTTTGAAGTGCATATTGCTTTTGCCTTTTATTTGTGTTATTTTTAAACGGAATAACTTTATTTTCTACTCTTGGCTTATAAATCATTTATATTTGCCAAATAAAACCAAAGATTGGAAGAAAACCCTAAAAAATACATGTTTTATTAAGCCATAAGTCTGAATTTCGCTAGATTAAGGGGTTACATACGTCCAGAGTTTTCAAAAAATCATTTTTTTGTTTTTTACAGATTATTATTCTTTATAGTTTTAGGGTTATTTCTGTGGAAGTCGATGGAAAAATTCCCTATGGATACAAAGTTATGGTAGAAAATGTAACTGCCCGACGAGAGTTTGATGCGCACAGGAGCCTTTCAGCCTGTCGGTTCTTTTGTTATTCTTAAGCATGTATACGACATCTATAAAACATTATGAGAGTATGTGTAGGATCGATATGCTAAGGTTTATGAAACTAAAGGCTAGTTGTTTTTGATCGTGTTTTAAATGCGCGCGACCTCGAGCTAAATGCACTTGAAAGTTTAAACTCGTTTTTCTCGAAACTACTTTTTCCGGCACGGTCTGCATGATAACTCATACAGTTTTTAATATTTTTTGATGCGGTTGTTTTTAAAACATTCTAAAGTGTTTTCTCTATAGCCTGTCGAGCCGGATTTTTGATATTTTTATTAAACAATTTTATAAAATATAATTAAAGTGTGACATTTATGACGTAAAACTCATACTTTTTTTTAAATGCTGTAAATTGCAAAATTTTTATAAATTCAAAAATCCGGCTCGACAGACTACAACTACAACTTCATTTTACAAGAATTTTTTTACTTTTTACAGATCCATCAACATTTCAAGGAGAAATGATGCAGACCGTGATTTTTTATATACTAATTTTTGTAACGAAAAATTAAAATACATTTTTTTATAAAGTTCAAGTACTAATAAACAATGTATACAATGTTGTATATTTATTTCTATTGTTATGCCTTCTAAAAACAGTTTTTCATTTAGCGAATTTTTGGCGCTGATAGATGTCAGAATACTTTCTTGACAAACTGTATGTGTAATCCTATTTCCATAAAGAAATTATGAATTCGATTGATATGAACAAAAAATACGATTTATTTGAAGTTAAAAGGTACACGTCGGGTACACAAAGTTTGATTTCGCAAAAAGTTACTACTATTCCGCTCGGATACTTTTTTTTAATATCATTGCGTTACAAAAACGATATTTTTTTCTGTCCTATGAACCAAATATACTTTTTCGGAAAGGGGAGAAAAAATAAAAATACACGTGTATCGGCGATTTTCGTGTACACGTCACAATTTTTTTTTTATGTATAAAATATAGAGCTCGTAGTCCGCCTGTGTGAAAAACTTTGGATCAATTTTTAACCCTTTTTCCGTGATCCAATCGCGCTGAATTTCTGCAGGTAGACTCGTGGAAATGTTTTTATTATGTAAAATTAAAAAAAAAAAAAATTCATCAATTCTCAGATTTTCTTGAATTTTTTTTTTCTAAAAAAAAATTTTTTTTTCTTAATTTTCGGCATAACTTGAAGGGACTCCAAATTTTTAAACAACTTATTAACCTTTAATTTATTGTTTCATACACCACACTCTGTGCCGTTTGTGTGTTTGTTACAGTTCCGGAAGTTCCGATCATCTGACAGTTGCGCTACTAGGAGACGTATACTTTGACAATTGTTTTAAGTTCTGTTGCGCGAAAAGGTCTTTCTGTATATTTCATCTTACGAAAAATGCATGATGCTTGAAAAAATTGGTTACCGTCATATTTCAGAGGAGTGGCGACTTTTCATCGATGCATCGTGCTGCTTAAAGTAGTGCTGCTTCATATCGGTAACAAACATCCAGCTGTCCCGATCGCAGATGCCACCAACCTCAAAGAAACATACGAAGGCATGGAATTAATATTACAGCTGATAAACTACCAAGAGCATAATTGGAAAATATGCTGCGATCTACAAGTGGTCGGATTACTCATGGGTGTTAAGTGTGGATTTCCAACCCACCAGTGCTTTTTGTGTACATGGGAAGGTCGCAAAAGAGATCAGCATTACACTGAATTTAAGTGGAAGCCGCGAACATGCTACAAAGTAGGCGTAGAAAGTATAGAAAATCTACCATTAGTGCAGCCATCTCAAATCATTTTGCCATCACTACACATTAAGCTCGGTGTCGTATCAAATTTTGTTAAAAAACTGGATCGTGAGGGCGAGGCGATTGCAAGTTTGCGCAATATTTTTCCGAAACTGAGCGGCGCAAAGATTCATGCAGGCATTTTTTTACGAAGGCTTTTGGTAACTTTATTTTTTTAATGATGTGTATAATTTAAGGTGTTTTCAGTGGCCCGCAGATAAAAAAAATAGTTGCAAGTTATGAAATTTCATCAAAATTGAATGCTATCGAACAACGTGCATGGAAAGGCACAGTTGACGTTATTGAGTAGTTTCTTGGCAACAAACGAGCTGCCAGTTATAAAAATATTGTTGCAGAAATGATTTCGGCATATGGCGAAATGGGCATATTAATATCGCGAAAGATCCATTTCCTTCACAATCATTTAGATTGTTTCCCTTGTGATTTAGGAGCTTGTAGCGATGAACATGGCGAAAGGTTCCATCAGGACATTGCGGCTATTGAAAAGCGTTTTAAAGGACAAGACATTACGCATATGCTTGGCGAATACTGTTGGTCTATTTTTCGCGATACTGATACAAATGCTTAAAAACGCAAAAATAAAAGACCTAAGTTTCTTTAAAAGCATTAAAATTTTTAATGTAACAATTTTTAATTTTAATATAATAAAATTATTAAAAAAATTCGGGGATTTATATCTCTATTGTAATGCGGAGTGAAATACCTTTCTTTTGATACCCACATCGGCATATCTCATGCAATTTTTTTTTTTAATTTCGAACAGGTGGCAACCCTGTGAAACATTGTCAGTGGCAACACCTAGGTGAAAAGTCTAGAAATGTGATACACTATCTGTGTACCCAATTTCATTCAAATCCGTTAAGCTAATCCTGAGATCGTGTGGCTATGCAGATATGCATACAAGAATTACTCGTTTAAAGTTATAAAATACAAAAAAAAAAATTGTCACGTGTACATGAAAATCGCCGATACACGTGTATTTTTATTTTTTATCCCCTTTCCGAAAAAGTATATTTGGTTCATAGGACAGAATGTGTGTAACGCTATGTATTTGTGCATTTTACTTTGTATTTTGCCTTCTTCACAAGCTATCTACAAGTACTAGATAAGTACGCTTATATTAGGTATTTTAAGCAATCTCACATATTGAAAGAAAAAAAAGCACAAGCACGAGTTTTTGTGTAATTTTGTTCTTCCAACACCAATCAAAAGTACTTTCAACTTACGTGTAAATTTTGAACTGGGTTGTCTTTGCCGGCCAATCGGAAAGCCACCTCGCACACTTGCCAGATATTCGGTCGTTTCTCCATATCAGGCTCGAGCATATATTTAATCAATTGATGCATGCCTTTTGAGTATTTGGAATTGTCTGGGATGGAGAATTGGCCATTTTGTATGGCCAGCGTACTTTCGCCGAAGGGCAAATTGAAGAAGCATAACTTGTAGAGCATACAGCCGAGCGCCCAAATGTCTGCTTTAGTCGTAATACTTTTGCCGGAATAGAGATCGATCATTTCGGGTGCACGATACGATAGAGTTGTGTACTTTTGTATTTCCTCCTCGACGCCAGTGACGCCATGTTGCAGTGGATTTAATATTTTTGCGGTGGCTGAGCCAAAATCGCAAAGCACAAAATTACCAGCATCATTCTGCAGTATATTCTCCACTTTCAAATCCCTATGGATAATGGGAGTTTGACAGAAGTGCAAACGTGACACTGCCTCCGAAATATCACAGAATATGGTGAGAACTTCCGGCTCGGTGAAGCCAACCTGCAATCTGTAAAGTGCAACATTGCATAATTAGTACATTACATGTGTATGATTTGTTGTGTGTGTGTATGAGTGGCAACATGCATAGGTATTTGATTAATTATGAATTGACTGCTTTAGCACTTACCGTGCATTCATCATGGCCAGCATGTGTTGCTTGCAGTAGGGCATGAGCAATAGTACTTCGCATACACCGTTGCCGGTGTGCGTAATGCTTGAGTCCACATAGCCTATAATATTCTTGTGACCGCTCAGATTGCTCTACGGGAAGAGAAAATATTGTACACCAAATAGCAGAGGTTAGAGAAGGAGGAAATGATGTGGCGAGAAGAAGAAAAGTTTCTCATAGCGTAAATTTTCACATAAATATTTTAATATGTGTGCCTTAACCAAAAACAAAAAAAATAACACCAACATATAATGAAATATTTAATAATTTAAGCGGCACGAAATGTCAGCCGTGACAATGGCTGGCACCGCCAAGCCCCGCCAACGGCTAACAGACAAAATTTTCAGACTGACGTGTATGGAGCACTTACAGCGATCTGAATCTCCCTCTTGGCCACGTTCAAGTCGTGCTCGTTATTCACATACATACGCTTCAGCGCATATTTTGTGTTGCCTGTGTTGGCTTTAGCGAGGAAGACCATGGCGAAACCACCTGCAACGAGAGAAAGAAAATAGCAGTTGAATATGAGAGTTTAATCATGAATGCAAAAAACAAAAACAAAAAAAACAAACAGACAATGAAAATTTGTGGTGCAGAAAACCGTTAAGAATTCATTTGCAATTACTCGTACATTTGTATGTGCATAGCTTTGTGTGTGGGTATATTTTGATAATTTCATTTTACTTGCGATGATGATCCACAAGTTATTCGCATATTCTATGTACTTAATTATATAGTTAAGAAGATAAATGAAGAAGATGAAATATTACCATTTCGTATTTATCGCGCTTTGTCATTGGGGCACACATACAGCCGTGGCCACAATAATAGCACAGCGACATTTTGCCTAGGTTTGATTATGGTTTTTTTTATAAAAGTATTAACCGTAGCCGTTAGCCGATGGCGGTAGAAAAAGTTGTTTAGAGTGTATTTCTGCCATGGAAAGGCTCTCATAAAAAACCATCTGCCGTTCGGAGTCGGCTTAAAACTGTAGGCCCCTCCATTTACGAAACAATATCAAGACGCACGCCACAAATAGTAGGACGAGCTCGGTCAAGCACCCAGTAAAGGGTGTAAGCGTCAATTATATGTCATATATTCAAAATCAAAACCATTAAAATTTCAAACATTTTAGAAAAATTCTGGGTACGCTAAAAAATTGGTATTACAATGGCTCGAAATTCGCATTGATTTTGTATAATAATTTTCTTGTTGACGGTTTTACGTATTTTCTTCCATAGAAAAAATTTCAAGCATTCGTTATTACTAAAAATTCCGACCAAAAAGTTTGAAAATATATTGGAGTTTTTTAAGTTTTCTCTTGTATAAATAGTTTAAAAAATTTAAAACCAACAACATTCTTTTGATATCACAAAATTTTTAGGCAAAAAACAAAGTAATATTTTTGTTTCTTAATTTTTTAAATTTTATGGGTCCTATAAAAGATAGTTTATATATTTTTTTAAATAAAGTCTATCGATAAGCCCATATAATTTTTCAGACATTTCTGATTGGAAATTAAAAAGAAGATATAATAATATCGATCTGTAAACATTTTTATCCAAATTTACGGAAAAATGAATTCAATAGAAAGCTTTTGGCGCTTCATTTTTTTTGCCGTAGAATAAATTTGTGAGGTATCATATTTATATATATAGTGTAAAGGGTGATCAATTTAGAGGTATCGGATTTTAAATTAAAATAAAAAAACGAAAATTTAAATTGATGGGGAAACCTTTATTATTTTTTGTTTAGAACCATTCATGACATTTATTTTTAAAAGATAATCCTTTTCAAATGTTCGTCGGAACTGCGCCGTAATTTGGCCATCCGTAAACACCAAATTTAAATGACTCGTTGGGGGACTTCGGTCGGTATCTCGTGAATAACTTTAGTAATGTTGGCTTCCAATGCCTCAATCGAAGCTGGTTTTAACATACCCCCACAAATAAAAGTTCATAGGAGTGATATCACACGATCTTGGTGGTCATTCCACTGGCGCGAGACGGAGGCCTGTTACATTGGCGCCAGCCTCGTCTTTTAAGAAATATGGGCCGATAATTCCTCCAGCCCATAGGCAGCGCCATACGGTTGTTTTCAATGGATGTAATGGCTATTCTTGAATGGCTGCGGGATGCTCTTTAGCCCAAATACGGCAATTTTGCTTACTGACGTAGCCATTAATCAAAAATGCGCATCATCGCTGAACTCCATAAGTTGGCCTGATGTTCATCGCATTTTTCACAGAGCGTCGACTTCCGTTATACATTTGTACGATTTGTAAATGTTGTTGAGGCGTAAATGAAATGTCAATGGATACTGAAACAAATTATGTATTTAGTTGGACAGTAGTCACGCGTGATCTCTATTAGAAAAATACCTCCAATCTGATCACCCTTTACATTTGTGTTATACATGCATATACTAGCGTAAACGCTTTTACAAATCGAAACTACTAAATTAAAAAAATAAATAAATTTCGATCAACGAGTAAATGACGCTCGTTGATTTTTGTTATAGTAGGTAAAAAAGTGAACTCAGATTTCGCAATCGTTGCCAAAAATTCACAAAAACAGAACTCTGTGCATTATTTTTTCCTACCAAGAAATGCAGGAATGCTATGCATGCTGCCTTTTCGAAGATACGCAACCCATTCTCTTTTATAACTTTTCTCACGAATATTCTGAGAGCGTTTGAGTTCCAGTATATGTACGTATTTCCATTTGGTTCTTTTTTTGTTTTAGTGTTCCGAGTGCGACTTTTTATTTGGTAAAGGTAAATAAAAATTCTTATAAGATGTTAAGATTTTACTAGACAATCCACGGAAATCAATACATATGTAGAATATTCGATCTTCGTATGTGATCTTTGCTACTTGGTTTTGTGGGATCACCTAGTGAAGTTTGGCACACACCAACTATACACATAATTTTTTGTTTTCAAAATTTAAATAATAATTTTAAAGTTTTGCAGCAAAAACAAAGAAACAGTCCTCCAATTGGTTGAGCCAGTTTTGATTCGTTAAAGTAGTAGTATTTCACAACCAGAAAGTGAGAATCCAAACCAAAACTTTATTATAGTCCATATGCCACATAGAAAAACACACTATCGTCACTAATTACGCATATGTGTGTATGTAGGTACATATATACAGTGTATATGTAATACAATTAAATTACAATTCAATTAAAAAGACAATATACAGTTAGTCAATGTTGCGCTATATGATTACCGTACCACTTGGCCATTTGCAGTAAAACTTACGGTATTACTCATCTCTCGGAATACAATATACGAGTATGTGCTTATTGTGAAGAAACTCATTTGCATACATACATATACACACACTGACATCTCTATATGTACCATGGTGCTAGAAAGTTACTATTTACGTAGCAAAGTATTTACGTTTTTGTGTCAAAAGCAAAGTAATCGATAATTGTGGCATGTTGCGAGTAGCAAATAAAAAAATCGTACACACACAAACACAAACACACCAGTTTTAATGCACTTTGCGACAAGGAGCAATATTACGACTTTGGAAGGGGAATGAATGCACCTTTGAGAAATCAAGTAGATGTGTTGAATAGAAGATGTAATGAAGCCAATTCAGCACATGAAGTCTTAAAATACTAAATGTAGGGTTAGGTGAAGAAGGTTTATGCATCGATAGTTTATAAAAGTACGTGCTTTTTATAGTGGATGTACCAGAAAAATGTATAGCAAATCATCAAGATCGCAAAGCGGAGCAGAACTAAAAGATCCTTTCCACGCATAGAAAAAAGTGAATTGCAATTCTAATCATCAAGTCGTTCGACAGAAATAAAACGTTGCCACGACAGTCGGTTCTACGTTACCGTAACGACCCGAATTTATATCCGGTCAGGGACTGTCACTTCAGCAGAATTAACCGCATATACTGGAAATGTTTATGCTTACAACAGCAACAACAACCTCCACCGATAAAAGAGCCAGCAATAACAAAATTTGATAATCTTATGAAAAATTATTATTTTTTATTAAATATGTAATCACGCACAATGTTTTCGTATTTATTTCAATCATTCGACTTTGGCTTTTATTACACAACGCAAGGACTTCGGAAAACTATCATACTATATCCCATGCCGCAAGTGATTTGTAGACAATTAGGCAGTATTGAGGAAAGCCAAATATCACTTAAAGTAAAACCAGGGAAATTGTTCTTGTACTTCTCTTGAATTTATTTTACTGAATTCAAGGCTTCAAGGAGAAGAAATTTGGCCACGGATTAGGCAAATGATGCTACAATTTAAAATCCGCATCAAACTGTCACCGATGCAAATGCTTCTTGACAATCATGCGCCAGGTTTACAACCCTCAGGAATTTCCAAGTTGATTGTGCCAGCAAGCGAATAACCCGATCTTCAAGATTTCAAGTAAGAAAGACCTGTCAGTATTAAAACAACTTATGTTAAAAAAATAAACTTGTATTTCGAACACCCTGTAGATAGATAGAATATTTGTTTTTTTTTTCATACCACTACCATACACACATTCCAAAAACAAAACAGGGGAAAGGAGGAAGGAAGCTATTAGCAGGTGCGGCAAGTTATTGGCATTTTGAGACGGCGGACGCTTCAGTGATGCCACGCAAACAAAATAAAACGAAATACAAAATGTTGCAATTGTGACTTGAATATGAAAAACATGAGACTGAATTAATCACAACGGTGTTGGATTTCAATTGTTGGTGCGCAAGGGTGAGCGAGGTAGAGACGACTGGGTTGAATGGAGACAAGGGCGAGGACAAAAGCTGTGCGACGATTCTTATTTATCAATTTATTTTTGTTGCTTTTGTTAGCATTTAACGTCTAACGAGCATTGCGCGAATGCGGTTTTCACATCCCAAAACAAAAACAGAAACAAAAAACCACAAACCAAAAGGAAGACCCAAAACACTAAACAAAAATAAAAGTGAATTTAAATACAAGTGAGTGAGTGAATGAATGTGGGAAAGAGTGTTGAGCAGCTGATGGAGATAATGGTGATATGCAAAATATCAGCCACACCAGCAACAACAAGTGCAATTGATAAGCAAAAACAACGCCGTAACAGCGACAGCAACAAACAGAAATTGTAACATTCGCTTTGGTGAGTGGCAACGAATATGTATGTACGTATGTATAAGTGTGTATGTGTTTTTTAATATATTTTAAGCATTCAAAGGGGAGATTTATCTACGTACTTGCATTTCTCCATAACTGAGGCTTTCGCACAGTCTCAGCTCATGCATACATACTCATATACACGTACATACGTTTGCGGGCGTTTTTCCAAGGTCAAAATGTGTAAGCGATTTAACCGCTAATATTGATGTAAATATAATATTTTACTTTTATATGTAATTTGAATTGTTAAAACGCGTCTTAAAGTCTGTATGTTTAAAATGGAAAGTATGAACTTATTAGTAGGTAAGCAATTATGTACTTGCCACTTTTTTTCTGAGAAGTGAATAAAGAATTTAATAAATACATTGAACACGTGTTTTATAAAATTAGAAGCACATTCCGATTGCTTAAGGGTTTTTTCTTTCCCCTTTTAAGCAATAACAAAAAACTCACTTTCACACTGACTCAGCTGAGAATAAACCCCTACACCTAAGTGGAGAAGGGGAGGTTCTGCGTTACCGGAACGACCCGGATTTACTATATACGTATATCCAGCCAATGACTGTCACTCCCGCAGCACTCCCCATACATATATATATTGGTAATGTTTTGGAAGCTACAACAACAACTAACGGGAGAAGACGTATGCTCGTTTTTGAGAGAACTATTCATTGCTGTCGAAGAGACTGTAGAGGGATTTTCGACATTCTTGAGGTAATTCTGAATTAAACATAAAAAAAAGTGTATTAAAGGAACTCTTAGACTAGAAGTAAACTGCCTGGATCTGCTCTCAATTCAGAAAACAGTTAGTTGGTTCACAAGGTGCCGTAAGCGTCGTATTGTCTTATGTCATAAAGTTTTTAGCGATTAATTAAATGCTTAGAAGATTTGAAACCACAACCATGTCGTACCCGTAAAGGTACCTGAGAGTTTGTCCAATTCCTTTCGCTTTACGATAGAACGAGCATGATTAGAGCTTTATAAAGTGTTTTGTTCGTCGAGAGGAATTTACTACTCAATTGTCTACTTAGTAAAAAGTAGCACTTGTTGGCTTACTCTAGCCATTTCGAATTTACGATGTAGCCATTCGAGCTCAGTAATACCTTTCTCGTAAAACCAACGATGGATGAAGTACTCCAATATTTTCAGTGATAGGGCTGCTTAATGTTTTCGGTGGGTGCTTCCGCTCAATTTAGAGAGCGCTAAAGATCAGGTATCGGGAAAAAAATGTCAACAAGGTTTTACACTCTTGTTTACACTTCGTACCCGTACTCGTCAGTGGTTGTGTTACTTTTCAGACGTAGAAGCTCGGAAAGGGAAGTATCCAGAAATCGAATTCTAAGTTCTTCTTCACTAAAATCAAGCAATAAAATATTCGAGTCTTCAAAAGCACTAACAAACACACACTGTACAAAGAAACTAATTATTTTTGTATTCTGTCTGCATAAAAAAAATATTTATTTAATTATGCCGATATTTTTCCTGCACGTATTTCGAACTAAAAATTTCGAATTATTTTATGTATTCTCTATTGCAGTTTTATGTGTCTCTACACAAATACTCGTATTTGTTAAGTCGCTATTAGTGCATTGAGCGCCGCTGAGAAATGAAAGTGTGTGCTTGAAAAATGTCGACAAGCTAATAAATGTCGAAGGTTAACAAAACAGTTAGAAACAATTGTAAAACTGCTAACTTTTTCACACTCAAAAGAGAGCCTAAACAGATTCCGAGTATGAAAAAAGAGTAAAATAGAGTGAATCATATTTCGCTCAGAAATAAACAACCAGGAGAGAGAAATGTTCGAATAATAAAAAGTAACAGACTGACAACCGTTAGGTAGTCATTTAAGACGAATGAGTTTGTTTGTGTTTTGACCGCTGTTCAGATGAATTTAATTTTAAGTTTATTTGTAATAAAAACAGTTGGAACAACACAACCATATTTTCTTGTTTATACTTTGGGCATTGATGCTAATTAATCATAAACGACTGTGTTACTCTTAACCCTACAGTAGTCGCGCCCCTGAAACTGACGTAATTGGTCGCGTGGTCTACATATGTAATCCATTTTAAAATTAAAAATACAAAAGATAAATATTTAATTCTTCCATTGCTTTTGATTTAAGTATTCCTGTTATTGTTTAATTTATTAATATTAATCAAAAATAACATAAATAAACTTTCTGTTCTTACATAAAATAAATAAAAACCAAAACTTCATTTTTTAACAAAAAATTAAGATACTTCACAAAAGTATAAAATATATATAAAATAACCAGAAGATAATTGAGATGTTTTAATTGTTTTCGAAACATGACGAACATACAGTCTTGGAATGATCAGGACAAATGAATTTATTGCAAGCGTTACACACTTTACGTGTGCTTTTATAACGGGCCCTTCCACAATCGTAGCAACGACCGACGTAGTTATTGTGCGTTGGACCTTGATGAGTTACAACTTGTGGAAGATCCAAGAAGTCTTTTATTTTAAATGTCAGCGTTCTAGGTAGCGTGGTAAGTGTTAATCTTTGGTGAGCCAGTGCTTTCATCCAAGACAAGGCTAAGTCTATGAGAAAATCACGCCTTTTGACAGATTCATAGTTACTGTTTGCAGTGTAAATGCATAATGCGTTGAGAGCACTGAGGTTTACAAGATTATAGAACTTAGTCAGCGGCCACCTTCTCGAATTCCTAGATACGTCATAAAGAGAACACATCTTGTCAACCAGATCAACGCCATTTTTAGTGCGATTGTAGTATGTTATTATTTCCGGCTTTCGCTGATTTCCGGTGTCAGAATCAATCGCTGTATCGTTGTGCATTGTAGACATGGCTATTACCACTTTGTTGGCTTTTAGTACATAAGAAGCCAGAGTATATGGAGAGTGAAATCCAAATTTTGAAGAGCATATTGGATTGCTTCTAGCTATTCTAAATTCCCGGGGAACTCCTCTTTTATCTTTTCGAACGGTAGCAACCATTGTAATTCTATTATCAAATCATTGCTTTGCTATTTTCAGAGAGGAAAACCAATTGTCCATAGTAATATTGATATGTCTATTCAAAATTGGTTGCTCCATTCTCATCACGATATCAAATCTCTCGTCGCTTAACCAAAATGGACCTTCGGGCTGTTGGCCGGCGTAAATTTCTAAGTTATAGGTGTATGGGTAATGAACATCTACAAGTGCAAAAACTTTCAGTCCATACTTAGCAGGTTTATTTGGAATATACTGCCGAAAAGAACAACGCCCTCTGAAGGCCGAGAGTTGTTCGTCCAAAGTCATTTCAGCGGAGTAGCATACGTATGTAAATATTATCAGAAAAGTTCCACAAAATTGTAAAATGAAAAAGTATGCCAAAAGTCCACTTTTATTTACAAAGTATAACTAGATATTAGCATAAAACCTAATTTAAAATACTTACGTAATCAGTCGCGCGGCATACATACGTAGACCATGAATTTCACGAACCTCTAGCGACACTACTGCATGCGACAATTAACAGCGGAACACTGAGAGTGACTCTCTATTTGTTAGTTACAAGTAGCAAAAATCTCCAATGAAATCGATGCATAATTTTCAAGAAATTTAAAATTTAATAATGGTGGATTACATATGTAGACCGTGCGACTACTGCAGGGTTAAAACGCTTATCTTCCCATGTGTTTCACGTGCTGTATCCGAATCTATGTAACTTCAGCCGTCACAATTTTTAGATATTCCGGCTTTAAGATGAAAACACGATTTTTGGCTATATTAGAGATTATAAAACTTCATGAGATATTTTTGGGTTTTATTTTTAAGGGCGTGGTAGTATCTCAAAGTACGTAAAAAATCTACTCAAGTGATAATTCTTAGCCTGTTATAAATCCGGGTTATTGTAAGAAGTGCTATGACATGGTATTGTGCCAGTTAGTCTCTTGAAAAAATTCTTGTTGACTTTTGATAATTTTTTTGTTGACCTTGTAATGCATTATTTTTCATATAACGAACGCTCGTCATTTTTTTTTTTTTTTCATATTACTTTGAATCTGATAAGACGGAAGATGACGGCATTACTTCGTCAGGTAGAAGTGAAATCCGTTTTTGATTTTATGAAAAATGTTTCTTGTGCTAAATAAAGCACGTTATATTTTTATAACGTTTAAAGTTTTTATTTTCTTTACTGCGCACTCCAATACCTCTCGTCCTCAGCGACGCTCGCCCGTCGAGCGGATCCGTCCCCAAAGGCTTAAAGTTATATGGCTTTTGTTGTAGCATAAACTATATTTTATAAAAACAAACAAAAATTAGACAAAAAAAATAAATAAATAGTAAAAACTTTTCAATATTTTGGACTGCTTTAGCACTAGATTTACCAGTAGCAGTCAAAATGACTGGTCTTGCAATTTAAATTCAAAATTCTTGCTTCTTTCTCTCCGTAATGATATCATGATTTTTGTAGCTATAACTAATAAATCAAGTTTATATGAACTTTATATTATTTTATACTTAAGTATATATTATATATTCGTAACAAATATATTTTTTGTTATTGACACTTATAGGTACATACCAGTATCAGTCAAAATGAACACAGGTGTGTGTTTGAGGTCTCGTATAAATGCTGATATGCTGATTTATTAACGGCCCACAGGGTGACAGGCTGGCTTTGAATTTAACTCATATTTGTTCTCGTTTGTTCAATAGAATTTCATATTTAAGCAGATACATGTGTAAGTACGTACGAGGTACATTTTAAAATCAGGTGACTTCGTATTTTTTTAGAAAAATAGTTATTTATTCAACAAGTTCTATTTTGTCCCATTCAAAGTAACCTCTCTTAGATATAATATATTTGCGCCAGCGCTTTTTCCATCAAGAAACTAAATACGAGGTTTGTTCAAGAATCGAGGTGATTTTATTTTTCACAAAAGAAAAAAAATTTATTTATCAGGCAAAGTTCAGGGAATGCGGTGTCTGTGGAATGATTACGGTTGTTGTTCTTGTTGTTGTTGTTGTAGCACTAATAGAAGCTCCGTCAGTGTAGGGTATATCACCGATCGTCTTTGTCTGGCTCATCTAAAGGTAGGCCCAGGAAACATGCTGTTTCGACAGGTTGGGTCCATAGGGAGAGAGGTGCCTTCACATACCGGAAACATATTTGGTATGTTGGGGTCAATTCTGAATAAGTAGAAGTGTAACCTGCTACAATATCCAGAACGTAATTGTACCACATTCCCATGACAGCCGGTTCTTCATTCCCATGGCAGCCGGTTCTACGTTAACGAAATGACTCGGGTTTTTCCAGACCAAGGGCTGCCGCCCCAGTAAACTAGACCTGTCTAGTGAATGATTCCGTTTCCACGACAGTCGGTTCTACGTTACCGAAACGACCCGGATTTATATCCGGCCAAGGACTGTCACTCCAGCAGCATTCCTCGTATGTAAGTATGGGGAATGTTTATGCTGCTACAACAACAACAAGTGAATGATTACGGTCTTATTTTTTGGCTAAAAAATCGCGATTCTTTGATCAAAAATAAAATTTTTGGGAAAAGAAAATAGTCACAGGATATCTGAATGAAGAAGCAATTCGGAACATAAGTATGATAGTTCATACAATTTTGCCATTGCAAACCGCCAACTTCAACTTATTGACTTAGTGAAATTCAAAGCTTTGCTGAAGGTATTAGAAACAACAAAAGTATAAATTTAAGAAGCATTAATAGCCGTTCCTATATGTCTTCCCCCATTCAAAAATATGTATGAAAGAAGTGCATTGCTACTGGTGATGACATTCGCATATAAGTAAAAACATACGTGCTTTTGAATTCCGTCATTACATTTCGGTTTCCCTCCAGGAACGCCAAAAAGGGATCCTTTACCATGCTTAACTTTTTTTGTAATATTTCAATTTAGATATTTTTTGAATCACCAACTATGCATTCTCAATGAACACAAATGGCAAAGTAAACACATAGATGTAAACAAAACAAATACTTTTGACGTTATTCATACACATCTATAACGAAAAAATCAGCTGGGCGGATGCCCACCTGTAACAAAAATCCACCTTGTGCAATGCAATACGTATAGGGTCATCTCATCATCTCATCATATACACATCTACATTCTTATGTCATTTTGTAGTAAACGAGGGATTATTGTATTTTACTAAACGAGCATTAAAGTTCTTTTGTGTAGCTAATGTTCGTGACTTTAATGAAAGCAAACAAATATTACGTATGCTACTTCATGTAAATAAGAGGTATTACATATACACGTCACGTACATATGTATGTATGTTGAGTATTTGGTAGCATCTAGCATCTAAGTAACTTACTGCGTCATAGTTTTCCATTTTTATAAACTATGTAATATATGTATAATATCTGCTTAACATATTTAAGGGCAATATTCATTTTCTTCTCGATAGACACACAAGTAAAGCCAAGTTCTTCTCCTTTTTATCTTCTTCATGCAAAGTTTTTCTCTCTCTGCTGAAGTGACAGTCCTTAACCTGATATAAATCCGTGTCGTTCCGGTTACGTAGAACCGACTGTCGTGGGAACATATCCATATGAAGTAATTTGCTTCTTTAGCATAATTAAAATTTGTGTTGGTGTTATTAACCGCATTAGCTGCCGAAGGGCGACGTCAAAGTAGAAGCTAATAGTTTTGCCTTTATGGTCACCAACTATACTTCCTGCAATCTTAATTTCCTTTTAAAAAGTTTTACAATAGATGGGTGCTTGACAAGCTTTAAATTTCGTAGTATGACCCAAGTGCACACACACATGCATTGTACTCTTTCATACAGTTAACTATGTTTATTTTATAAGTAAAAGAATGCCCCCTGTTTGTACAAACACAAGAATGTACCTGTGTGTGTGGTTTGTGTGTAAGATGTGTATATTTGTCATGCAATGTTTGAACTTTAACATTAGCTTGTAGGCAAATGGAGTAAGCGGGACAAAATAATGTCTAGGTCACCAGGCAATTTCAATGTAAAATAAAAGGAAGTATAAGAAAGTGACTTGGCGACAATTTACAGAGTAATTTTGGAATTTGCTTCAACAAAAGGAAGTAAAGCGAATATTTTGATGTAAGACACATTTTTCTCTAAGGTGTTGCAAACTATAGAATACATATATATTTATATATAATATATGTGTAATAGTATGTCTCTAAACGTATGTATGTAAAGCTGTAGTTAAAATAAGAACAGAGGAAATCCAGAACAAAAAAATACATTTTTAAGTCGCCGAATTTATATCTTGCCAAAAATCATCACTGAACTTTCCATTACTACCACAACAGAGGGCGGTGGCACCGCCCACCACATTTATTAAAAAGTGCAAGGCCCCACCATTAAAACTATGAAAAATTTCGATTTTTTACTATTTGCTTATTGTATTGAAATATCGTGGAAGAAAAGTGTATAACGCATTTGTTAACCCTGCAGGCATTTTTATAATTTACAAGTTATATTTAAAAGGCATGCCGCAAGCAAAAATTTGGACTGAAAAATCGAGCGATTTATAAAAGTAATATTTTGTCGTAACATGTTTTTACAATATGTGAAAACATTTTTTTATCGAAGGCCAAAGGTCAATTTCACTCATTTTAAAAACCAAAAAAATGGCTACCGAACCTCATTTTTCGTTGCTTTTTTTTCAGTGAAACGGTGCCAGTTCTTTACTTATACTTTAGAATATTAGCATTTAAGCAAGGTCTTATAATTAGGTAAAAATAAGTAAGGATATTTCGAACTTTTTAAAAAAGTGCATTTCTGGTAAAATTAGAAAGTTGGCGCATCTCGTCCGCGTGGTAGTTTGACCGCCAGCCAACGAACACAGTGAGGATCATATCCCTCAATCAATATGTAAAGTTCTTTCTAAAATAAATCGTATATAAAAAATTGTTCTCTTTTGGTTGACTGGTTTTTTTTTCATGTTTCGATTTTCGTTTTTTTTTTTATTTATTTTATATGATTTTTAGCTGCATGAGAACCTATCGATATTGATAACAATGCTTTGACAATTGAGAATGGCAAAGTGTGTTGACATTTCTGTTCAGTAAGGTTTGGCAAGTGTTGTTCCACAAATGGAGGGACCTACAGTTTCAATCCGACTCCGAACGGCAGATATTTTTTCATGAGGAGCTTTTTTCATGGCAGAAATACACTCGGAGGTTTGCCAATGTCTGCCGAGGGGTGACCGCTATTAGAAACATGTTTTTCTTAATTTTGGTGTCTCACCGAGATTCGAACCAACGTTCTCTCTGTGAATTCCGAATGGTAATCACGCACCAACCTATTCGGCTACGACGGCCATTTGTGGAACAACATCAAGACGCACACCACAAATAGAAGGAGGAGCTCGGCCAAACACCCAAAAAGGGTCTAGCGCGCCAATGATATATATATAAGGTTTGGCAAGTGAATCATGAACAGCGCTTTAAAATTGTAGAAATTTACTGTGAATAGAAAAAATAGAAAAAAATAGAAAAAATAATTCCGTACGCCAAATTCATGAAGCACCAGCGGCATCATCGGTCCTTATTTCTTTCGAAATGAGGAAGGAGCTGTCGTTACGACGAATGGCGAGCGCTATCGAGCCATGCTGGCTGAAATTTTGTTTCTAAAAAGGCCATGACATTATCTGCCAGATTATAAAACAAAATGCATTGCAACAATACAAGTAGCAGCGCTTTTATATTGAGCACCTTGTACTGTCGGTTAAACTTGCAAAACAAATGGATTTATATTCGGCTAAGGACAGTCACTTCAGCATCGTTCCTAAAAAAAATTACTGTTATAACAAAAATAACCCTTCATATTTAATAATTGTAATTAAATTTTAGGTATAAATCTATGATGAGCGACAGCAAAACAAACTTACAAACTGACAATCTTTATTTATAAACAAGATTGCTCGATTATTATAGGCACTACTATTTTATTGACCCCAATTGTATATATGATATAAAGAAATATGTTCTTCATATAAGTACATATGTACATATATCCCTATACCACATTATGCAAATTTATATTTGCGTATAATACATCCGTATAACGCTTTCAAACATGGTACTTAAATGAAAAATGTCGAGACAAGAACTATATTCTTTAACGGTATCGTATGAACGCGTAGCTGAAACATCAGAATTAGTTATCTTATCGTAGTACACGGTTCCACCTGCAAAAGTCGCAATGAATGTTTTTGATTTAACTTAATCTTTACAATTCAAATGCTTCTCTAACCAATCAGCAACGTTGGTTTACTCAAGTGGAACTGTCGCAGATAAGAAAATAAATAAATTCATTGTACATAGCAGTAGGTAAGCAAGTGACCCCAATACACCACATTCTATAAAGTATATTATGCACAGCGCAGACCGTGAACCACTGTTCCAGCACCAACACAAAAGGCATGCATTACAATCATTGCACCATATTATTGCATTTCTTTTCTAAAATAAAATCAATTGCCAACTCACCTTCGGCCAACACATCTTCGACGGTCACACTCACACGCCCCACCGTAAACACTTTACCAACAAAACTGTTGGTCTCCTTCGACGTGGAGTGATTGTGCGAATTATCCAGTTTTTCATTTTTATCGAATTTTGAAAAAATTTTCTTCATGTCGATGGTAGGTTGACCACACAAAGGTGGTGGAGTGTTTGGCCGCAAATATGGAACGTTTGCGGAGGCTGCACGACAGGTAGTGAAAATTACACAGGACGGTGATGGTGGCGTTAACTAGGGATGATGACGAAACGCCCACTATTTGTGAACCCTTCGTTTCTTTCCGGCGGCAGCCTGGCGGACTTAGGAAATTTAGAACGCACTAAAATATTTCTTTCCGTTTCTCTTTTTTACTGACACTTTTTATACTTTTACGTCGTTTCTCCCAATTCCAACAGCTGCTTTTGCATCCGCCGTTTTTAATGGCAGAAAAGAAAGTTTTTTTTTTTTTTTATTCTTGGTACTCGATTTATTTCTTTGTATTTTTCGCAACTACTACTTCAATATTGGGGCCAATTCATTTGATATATTTGCCATTTTATTTGCAAGCACAAATACTAAACTTTTTTATTGGATATTAAATTTGCTTTAGATATTTAATTTCATTAATTTTTGCTGGCGATTTTACGGAAAAATCGCAATAATTGAACTTTTTCTCCTGCCAACAATAGCGAAAAACCACAAAGTTGAGACTTGACATTTGCAGGTTTTCTGTCCCGTTTGTCATTTTTATTCTCTGCTTTGCTCACGATTTCGTGCTTTTGTATAGAGTTGCATGAGCACATATGATTGATCTAAATGCGGCTTGCCTTGTAGTAAATTTAAACTTCTTACTATGAATATAATAATACGTTCACATATGCATTAATCACCTATTAATCCACGAAAATAATCTACCCATTCACATATGGTTAATTAGCTGCAAAATTGACTATCAGCTGTCAATACAGCTTTGGTACGTTTTTCTTCATAGAAATTATTTTGGTGGAATATTTCGGTGTTTTTGGTTTCAGGAGAAGGAATAGCTAATTTAATTGCGCAATTGACTGCTAATAATAAACAGTTGGAGGAAATCCGTAAGCGACGTTTACTGAGGTTGCAAAAAATTATGGCAGTGATACGCTTCGGAAATTCTATATTATATTTTATAATAAGTAATAAGAGGACAAAACGTTTATGGACACACGCTTTTTTCTGTAAAATGAATCCATAATTAATAATATTTAACAAACATTTTATTAGAGTTATGTTTACAGACCTGTTTTCTTGCCGGCATTCATTTCATTTAGTTTTTATTTTGATGTTTCTCCTTACATTCGTAGTAATAATTATCCTTAACACAGAAAACACGGGGTTGTATGTCAAAAAGAAATCACGCTTTTTAATTACAATTATGTGTTTCGTAAACGAAATTGAATATTGAATATTTAAATTGTGATATATGTATGTTTACACACGTATAGCAATTTATTAAAGTTTATAGATTCAAAGCGAACAAAATGTCGAGCATCCGGAACGTGTAACCTTGTTAATGGCATAGTTAGTTATGAAATATCAAATTTTGTCTATTCATAATGGCATAGTTAGCGAGCACTGAAGTGAAAGTAATGGAAATTACCAACGAATTGTTACGAGCCGGTTAAGGGATAAGAGTAAACAAATTTCTTTCTGGAAAACTGGCTCTAAGTCAGTGCCGAACTGAAGGAAAGCCTCTTAGAAAAAAAAAGAAAATTTATTACACAAATAAGAGCCGGATTTTACTTTTTAGTATAGTTCGAAAATTTAAATTCTACATATGTATGGCTTTCAAAATAAACAACAATAAAATTAAACGCCCAATAGTTCTTTAAATGATATTGAGTTCGATTAGCTGGAAAATTGCGGTGTTTAAAATATTTCATAAATGGATTTAATTCAATTTGAATTTAACCTAGTACCGGAAAGGGGTTGATATAAACTAAATTCTTTATTTTTAAGTCTTTTGAAAAACGCCAACTTTAGCTTTTTTAAAATTAATAATGATAGGCTAACCACTTGTCAAAGTTATATGCAAAATTAATTAACAAACACAAATGATAGATGAAAAATTTGTAAACGGTTTTGTTGGAATGAACTATTTATGGTGTATATACTTTAATAACAAGATAAAGGAAATCAAAATCTGTTGACAAAAAGATGAATAAAATTATAGCTTAAAAAAGCCACAACTTTAATTTTTAATGTTTTATTATTGATTGGTAGAATTATGCATTGTACAAATGGAATTTGTAAATGAAAAGGGAAATGAAATATAAATATATAACTCTTAATATATATATGTATATATATAATTGGCGCGTACACCCTCTTTGGATGTTTGGTCGAGCTCCTCCTCCTATTTGTGGTGTGCGTCTTGATGTTGTTCCACAAATGGAGGGACCTACAGTTTCCAGCCGACTCCGAACGGCAGATATTTTTACGAGGAGTTTTTTCATGGCAGAAATACACTCGTAGGTTTGCCATTGACTGCCGAGGGGCGACCGCTATTAGAAAAAACTTTTTCTTGATTTTGATTTTTTACCGAGGTTCGAAACGACGTTCTCTCTCTGAATTCCGAATGGTAGTCACGCACCAACTCATTCGGCCACGGCGGCCGCCGTCATAAATAAAACTCAACATTTGTAAATGTTTTCTAAAATATTACAAGACGAATAGAACACGTTTTTGAAATATTATGTAAAATTTACTTCTCGTAAAAAATCCTATGGAGCAAAGCAATGCCATTTGGGAAACTATCAAAAATTGGCTTCATGTTGAAAAGTACTATTTTCCTATTCCTATTTCCTATTTTGTAGCATGCCCTATTGTATCGAGATGTTGGCTCGCCACAATGCAACCCTGTGTTACTAATGTAAACTTTGTGTACTAAATGACTTTGTTTCCTTTATTTACACGAAATTGTTAATAAAAGATAGAATAAATGGAATCCGTTAATATTTCAAGATATTTCTTAGCTTTAGAATCTCTGGAATTCACTTATGATGATGGTAAATATACAGTGGGTATAAATGTGCCTGTGTTAGGATTATAAACTTCTGTTCCCTAACAGGTGGAGGCGACAATGGGGTGAAATTAGAAGTTTCCCATAAGAAACAATGCTTGGAACGAAACATTGCTCTACTGCAGAAGTTTATACCAGAGCAGGCAAACTTGTTAATAGAGAAAACCGTGAGTATACTTAATGCCACATGGCTGGAAAATGAACTGCAACCACATCCCTTCAGTGTCGCCAACGAAGATAGTGAGCTAATTTATGTTGTTTACATGCAATATATGCTGCTTCAAATTTTGAATGGTGTTAACTTTAATAGCGAAGCCAAGGAAGATCTTATATCAACGCGTCATATCAGCCAGTGCATTGAAGCGGTACAAGATTTAGCCGCATATGCGCTGCGTCAACAGTTGCACTCTTCATTTTATGAAGCGAAAGTTTTTAAAACTGAATGCGTCACGAAACTTAGCTGCAACAGTTACGCATCACTCACTTTGTCCATAGAGGTATTTGAACGCATTTTGAAAATCAAGCAATTCCACATGGCAAATGCGATGGAGTCGGTAATCCGTGATTATATGGCCGCTATATTCAGTTTACGTTTAGCAGGTATCAGTCAAGAGTTGGCGCTACAAGAACAAACCCTCAAGGAGATGCAAAACAAACTGAATTACATTTGGTTACATGTGACCAAAGTGGAATATTTACGTAATATTATGTTGTTGAAAAGTATACCACGCGCGCCAGCTGATTTTCAAAAGCAACTGCATCAAGAGATGCTGCAAAAGTTGCTGTCTAAAGATGGATTCACAACGTTAGTAGCTACTTTACATACGGCGCAGAGCACGCATTGCAGTGACGCTGATGCGAATAGAACTTTACTTAGCGATAAACAAGTTTTCGAGATTATTGCCAATATTGTCGCTTTTCGCGGACACACGCAACGTGCACAAAGCAATCTGATAAGACAAGTCTTCAAATTTCTTGATACTTGTTTACTAAACCAAAGTGCCATGATTGATTGTATGGGCGCTGGACTATTGTCACTTCGGCGCCTTTATGACCTAAGCGAGTTAAATCGGTCTCAGATAAGGGATATTATTGCAAGTAATCTATCTAAATTAAGCCAGCCGACGGATGTGCTTAGTGGTGTGATTGTGTTGGAACACAATGAACTATCACTGCTTATTGCCGCAACATATCAGCTATTCTGCAGCTCAACAGTAGAATGCCTGCCAAGTGAACTATTGATTCCCTATCAACCGCTGCTGTTACAAATGTACTATCATATGCCTGACGGATTTTTGCAAAAGAAACAACTTGCGAGCATTGTAACGCGTTGCCTACACAATCGTACGCCTACTGAACTGTCTGATATCATCATAAAACTATACAAGCAAACATTTGATAGTGATTGGCAGCAGCTGCATCCACGCATAATCATCTATCCCAACGAGGAACAAACGCAGCTCACTGTAAAAATAGTCAGCAACGAAAGCAAACAAGACTTTAGTGCCTCGCTGGCACTGCCAGAGCTTTTAATGAATAGTGACCACCACCAACTCACTTATAGAATATTCATGATATTATTAAAACAAATGTCCAAAATTTTAGATGACGATGAACTCGCGCACTATGAATCCCAAATCGAGTTGCTACAAACTGAGGAGGAATTAATTACATTTCTAAACTCCAAATACCCTGTTAAGGTGGAAATTCTACTCTCACTGAATACCCTAATTTCCCATCAACCGCTTAAAGCGCAAATTTCCGAAAACACCGCCGATTTTCTAGGTTTTCTACGTACATTGCTTCAACAACGTTTGACAAAGCGTAACCTGATAAATCCAAGTGCCCAGCAAACCGAAGCTATGGATCAAACTTTACTTATATTATTGACGCTCACTCAGGAATTACTCGAACAAACGCAAATTCCCGAAACATATCGTGACCTGGTGCCTGCGTTGCGACAACTGCAAGCGCAAACGCCCAACCTGCTTATACAGGAGCGTGTCAAATGTTTGTTCACTTTGCTTAGTGGTGAATTTAAGGCGAATGCGGCACAGCAATCGAGCGCTTTTCATACTGCTCGTGCCCTCATCGAATCGCAGGAGACGCACATCCAAGTTTACGGCATACAGATGCTGCTGGATTTATTGCGTCAGCGTGACAGTGTAACGCTCGCCAATACACATCTGCTGATGGCGCTGGCGTTGAGCACGCTCAAAAATCGGGAATCGTACACATTTTTGAATTGTGTGCGCTTGTTTTGCGGTTTGGTGCCGGTGATGGAAGCCGAAGTGCTCGAGACCTTGGCCGATGAATATCTTAGCGACAATTCGCCCATTGACTACCGGTTGGTGGTGGGTGAGGCGATACTGAAAGTGGGCCAGCAATTAGGTAGGTTTCAGCATTTCGCGCGCGTTGGCTGCTTGCCATAAGTAAAAATTTCCTTTTGCAGGTCCGCTTTGCTATAAATATAAAGATACTTTGGTGAACTGCTTTATGCATGGCGCGCGTAGTCCGCTAAACGAATTCCGCATGTCGGCCTTTTCAAATCTTGCACAGTTGGCACGCATACTTTGCTACCAAGTGCAAAAGTTCTTCCAAGAGGTGAGTCATACAAATTTGCTTCTGTGAAAATCGGAAATTAAATTGATTTGTGCATTTTAGCTACTCAACCTCATCGATTGTGAGCTCAGCACTGGTAAATATTTACCTGCCAAGCGTGCGGCTATCTTAGTGTTGAGCGAACTCTTGGAAGGAATCGATAACTTAATGGAATTCGAAGAAATGCTGTTGCCTATTTATCGCGTGCTCAAAGTCATCGAATCTGACGAGAATGCTGATGCCAAGATGCGTACCCATGCGGCGAATGGCCTAAAAACGTTAGCAGAAAAATGCAAGAAATTGCTATTTCCAGAAGCGCCGCTGCAAAAGGAGATACGCATATTCAACATAAATGAACCGAAAACAAATCGTGGTAATAAAAAAATATCTATTTTAGAGTTAAACTAGTTGTTAGTTATAGCAAACTATTTTTTTATTTATGGTATTCTTTGAGCATTTTTCGTCATAAAATAATTTCTTGCGCGTACCAAGAAGCCAATTAAGTGCCCTGTACATTACTTTGGTTTAATAAATACATACGAAAAGTTATAAAGAGGAATTTGTAAATGCTAAAAAATATACAATATATAGAAAAAAACAGAACACCAATGTAATAATGCTGATTAGTTGCCCAGTAAATAATCGTACCCCATGCACAACTTGTGGCATGTGGTAAGGTTGTGTTAACCTTTGATGTCAAATTCCTTTTCAAGCTTATCGGCTATCATCTTGGCAATGGCCAAGCTACTGGTGGCGCCTGGCGATGGGGCATTACGACAATGGATGACTTGCTTAGCCAGCGCGCTTTCGCCCTCTCCTTTATCGAAAACGAAATCATCCACCAAAGTACCGCGGCTATCCATGGCTTGTGCACGCACGCCAGCCGGGCCTTGGCTAATATCAAATTCGTTAATTTCCGGTATGTACTTTTGCAACTCCTTTGTTTGCGATCTTATAAACAATGATTTAGTAATTTCGTTCAAACCGAATCTCAAATGGCGACTAGCCATTTTCAAGAAACCGCGATGACGTACCGCATCGAATAAATCCAATAAATTCACATCAACCCAACTGAAATAAACAAACAGTGACCGATTTGCTTATTAGTATAAAAACGTTAATTGATTGCATAAAAGTTATAATATTACTTACGTATAGCCTTCACGCTTGAATGCCAACACCGCATTCGGTCCAAGCCACACAGAACCGTCCATGCGCGGTGTGAAATGTACACCTAAGAAGGGCAGATTTGGGTCAGGCACGGGGTAAATATTACCGCGCACCATATGTTGTTTCTCCTTCGAGAGCAAAAGGTATTCGCCGCGGAAAGGTATGATGCGTGGATCTCGCGGACAACCTGTCAGTTCGGCCAACTTGTCCGATTGCAGACCGCCACAGGTGAGCACAAAACGCGTACGCACTTGCTGATGGTCGCGTGCGCCGCGTATTGTCACTGGGAATTTCGCAGCATCGTCGCCGGTGGTTTCCAAGAAGTCCGATACCTATTAAACGTTAGCATAAATTTTAATACTATTAATTTTCATAAACATAGGAGTTTTATTCATATTTACTTTGTAGTTGAGATGTATAATTCCGCCGGCTTGTTTAAAGTCTTGGGCATAGTATTGTGTGACAACACTCCAATCAACAATTCCCGTATGCGGACTGTGTATAGCCTTAATGCCGTGACAATATGGCTCAATCTCTTTTATTCCCTTGGCATCGACCAGCTTCAGGTCAGGACACTGATTCTGTTGGCCACGTTCATACAGAATCATTAAGCGCTCCACTTCCTCTTCATTGGTGGCCACAATTAACTTGCCCACTTTTTTGTATGGCACCTTTTTTCGTCCAGGAATTCGTATGCCAATCGCATACCCTCCACACATAGTTTTGCCTTTAAGGAACCCGGTTTGTAGTACATTCCGGCGTGTATAACGCCTGAATTATGCCCACTCTGGTGTACAGCTAATTTCTTTTCCTTCTCCAATAGAGCTACGCGCAAATGGGGATGTCGTAACAGAATTTCGCGCGCTGACGCGACGCCAACAATACCACCACCAACAACAACCAAATCATAGTCCCTTTAAAGACATGTTAAAATTAAAGTAAATTAGGTAACTACTCACATATGTGCGTACATCGAAAGATAAAATCATTCAATTCTCAAAATGATTATGCATACATATGCGTGTGCGTACGCTTTTTCATTTGTAAATATGATGTATGTACATATGTATATGCATATGATATATATTTACTCATGTTTAGTACTCCTGAAACGTCGCTGTCCCGCCGTCGCTACCGCCGCTGCAGCCGAATTCGCTATCTTCTGAGTCAGCACCACTGATCTTTTAATACTTTTTATGAGTTGTGCCATTCTCACAGGAAATTTGCAGTTTCTCTTTCGGCCAAATCCTTTCCTTCACTGAGACCACCTTAATTGACCTTGTCGTGCCCCCTTTATGTCTAAGCGCTGGAGCAACAGTTTTGTTATGTACTGCGTTTATCGTCGACGAGAAGAGTTAAGATTCTACGATTTTCGTTGGTCTAGTTGTGTGAGTTTTTCACGAGCGTAGAATACTAACTGAAAGAAAGTCGTCTGTCTGTACTGGTGAACCGCCCACCAACACGCCACCTTCGCCTCAATCTGCCAGCGACACATGCATTTAAGCGTGTTGGAAGTCAGCGCATTCCAAGAGATTTTATTGATAACACGCGTCAAAGTAAATTGCAAAGCAGCTGTTCGTCGCCTAGCAACATCGCAAGAGCTACCAGATGATACAAGGGTAAATATAAATAAAACTTTTGTATGAATGGGTTTTTGCTACACTTCAATGCTGTTTCCTCAAATTTGCAAACACTTAGGGAAATAAATTTAAAAATATTACGGGGCCAAGTGGTATTTAACATTTAAAATAAATTGTTGTGTTTTGCGAAAAATAAGTTGTAGGTTAGGTTAGGTTGAAGCGGTTGTCCACTGTGAGACACACTTATGCTGTTCTTGTTGTTGTACCAATTTAAACGTTTCCCATACATATACGGAGAATGCTGCTGAAGTGACAGTGCTTGTTCGGATATAAATCCGAGTCGTTCCGGCTACGTAGAATCGACTGCTGTGGGAACACACTCAGGCTCATAGCCCTTTGTGCTGCCGCGCGGGGAACTTGTCCATAAACTTTACTTATACGAATTTGCAACCAGGAAAAATAGCTGAGTAACAGCTCAAGTAACAGATTTTATTTATCGCTCAAATAGTAGTAAATATTCAATGTCGACAGAAGAGAAAATAAAGTGAGGGCATATTATGGTACCGTTATTCGGCTCTTAGTGAATTTGACAGAATTAGCTGCAAAGCTGATGCTGTTGTAGAGTTTTGTTTACACAAGCTTGTATCTTTATTGTTTCTCTATTATCTCTAGTTGTTTTCCAATTATCTTCTCCTTAACATTAACTTAAAATTACTTTTGACTTTATTTAAAAGTTGACTATTTGAATACTTGCAGCTTACTTTTTCCACATACTTCATGTACAATTACGTCACAGAAAAGTTGTCATATTCCAGTTCTATATATACATATAAAGTTGCATAAATACGTCCTGCCTGGAAAAGCCAAAAATAAACATGAAATATTTTTTCATTAATTTGATCTGGCATCTCCAACATTAGTTTGTTTTGATTTTTAGATTCATTGATAAAAGTTTGCGAATTTCAGCTGTAGCAAAAAAGTAAGGCGTCTTGCAAAAATTTGTATGTACAAATTCACGCATAAATAAATAATAACGACAGAAATGCCTGCATTTTGTGCTGTACAAAATTGCGGCGATAAATATGGACATGCAGATAATATTTCCTTCCACAAGTTAGTATTCCAAACTGATTGTCATTATTATGCTTTTGTGCTTGTGGCGACATTTCTGAAAGGGAAATATTTTTATAGATTTCCCTTCAAGCGACAGGAGCTGATGCAGAAATGGCTTGATTTCTCCCAGCGCGGTCCCGACTGGCAACCATCGAAATGGAGTGCTATTTGTAGCCGCCATTTTCGTGATGAGGACTTCAATTGTTCGGCCGACCGTAGGATATTAAAAAAGACGGCCGTGCCTTGTGTACCTGTGTCAAAGCATTTGCAAGGCACAGAAAACGCCAACATTCCCGCTCAACATAATGAAGAAATTACTAAGGAAAGCGGATTGCAGCAAACTAAGGAAAAAGTGTCCGCAGCATGCGTCAAACCCAGTACAGAGACATTGGAGGAGGGTTGCGAAGATTTCGAAGAAGAGGATGAACGCGTACGTAAATATATTAATATGTAAAGATCAAAAAGTTTTATTTTCATTTGATCCTTCAAGCGATTGCGGAGCGCACATTTGCCAAATTCGCCGAGTGCGCCGAAAATTAAGTGCCGCTTGTGTGGCAGCGCTTGCTTATCTGTGGTGTCTTTTTCAACGAATTTCGAAATTTATGGTATGATACAAAAATGCTTTCCCACACTCAATATACAAAAGGATGATCATTTGCCAAAGGAAATGTGTCGCGTGTGCCTTAAACGTCTAGAAAGTTTTTCACGCTTCGTGGACAAAGTGCTCGAAACGCAGAGTGAGTTGCAGCGAAAATACCGTACGGAAAAGGCGAACAATAGCGCACGTGCCGTGGAGCGACAGCTTAAGGTGAAGCAAGAGCCCGTAGTGCGTGTGAAGCAAGAAGTTGCGGAGGGACTTGAGAGTTTTTTGTCCGACGATTTGGATATGGGCGTGGATGAAGCTTGCGATCAGGAGCAGGAAACTGAATCTAATGTTGAACATAAATATGATTTCTGTGATTTTCCAATGTTGAATGCTCAAGATATCATAAATAATTGTGATATAATGGAGATCATTAATTTAGACGATCCATTCATAAACATACCAGATGATGATGCGAACACGAATTGTGAAATTGGCTCACATGCGCAGCAGGACCAAGATCGGGAGCACACAAAACGACGCCAGCAGCCAGATAAACGACCTTTACCTAGTGCGCATGAGTTATTGCAGACGCACTTGCTCAGCGAAGAACACAATTATGCGTATACGGCGGAGGATTTGAAAGAGGAATGGCAATTGAAAAATATTTATAAGACAGAGAAGACCGAAGGTGGCGATTATGGAGAGAGCGTCGAATATATGGCAAATGTGGAGCCTGAAGATGATGAACAAGCGGGCTATGTAGGAGATGATCATCAGCAAGGTGAAAATGATGATACCACAGACATGTATAGTAAGTGGATATTATTGAATATTGTAATGATAATTGTAATAAAATGTTTTCTTTTAGAAGAAAATTATCCGCCTACCAGCAGGTTAGAAACCACTAATGCAGACACCGATAAACTGTCCGGCACCGAATCAACAACTTCAATATCACCTGCGACCGAGACACGTTCAACGAGACCAATAGTCACTTCAGTAAGCGAACTCGCAGAGGCATCAGTAACTTTGCCCAATGGTGCAGCCACTGATACAGTTCGTAACGAAAAACTGGTGGTGACTGCAGTAAATGACATTTCAGCACCAACTACCGACAATGCCGCTACCTCAGCGGTAGCAAGTATTTCATCATCATCCTCAGTTGCAAATAAAACGCATGCCAAACCAAATATTGTTGTGCTGAATGAAAGCATCGTTAAATCTTCATCTGTCTTCCAACTGCATACATGCCATTGTTGCCATTTGAAGTTCTTCAGTGTCGAGTCGCTAAATCAACACTATAACGTAGCGCATCAGTCACAAACACAAGTGGGCCAAGGATCGCAGTTGCATCCAGAGCAGCAGAAGCTGCAGGGAGAGCACGCGCAACAGCAGCAGCAGCAGCAAATGCAGCAGATGCATGACCCATATAATCAGCAGCAACAAAACATGGTGACACAAAATCATTATCAGCAACATCAGCAACAACAACCAGAGCAATTACCGATGGTTAGTGTGCCAGCTGAGTATCTTTGGAAGCCTTATGGTGCGGGTAATGATGTCAGTAGTGAGGCGCTCAACTATAATTGCAAATTGGAAAAGGAATTTAGTTTACCGACTGTGCAGGCAGATAGAACACAAAAGGCAGAAGATTGTCTTACCTATCAACAGCCTAATGTGTTTGGACAGCTGTTGGGATTTGCCAATCCAAACCCAACAAAGAATACATTCATAACGCCAAATTTCGCCGGAAAAGATGCGTCTTCCATTGGCGCACCGAACGTAGTAAGAATTCTGGAAATGAAGCGCACATTTCTGCGACAGCATGAACCGTACAGCAGTATTGATAACGTTTCGTCCGATTATGGCAAAATACCCACCAACAGCAATGATCCAACAAAGACCGGCAACTTTAGCGCCACTAATGTACATCGAACGGAAAATCAGTTGAAAACTACTGCGCCTGCGACACCACCGCCGCCACAAAAGCGTCGCAAGCATAGCATAAAAATAAATAGCAGCGTAATAGCACGCCTTAGTGCGCTTGAACGCAAAGTAAGCGCCGCAGCTGCGCCGGACTCTATAGCTGCTGAGTATCGGCATTTGCGTCGGCGCTACATGATGCTGCAGCGTAAATATAAATGTCTGTCGGTGCAAATGCATGGGAAGCACTGCAGGGCCGCTACCAAGGCCAATGCCGCATCCTCACCCGTCAACTCTATTGTGCCCACAAAAAAGCAAACCGCGAAGAAAGTGAAATTTTGCTTTCGCTGTCGCATTTGCCTGGCACAATTCAAGAGCATTTACCACTTACTGCGGCACAGACACGTACGCAAACATTGGCCGCCCAAACACGCGCCCAAACATTTTGCCGCCACTTGCTGTGGCTGTGAGAAATTCTTTCGACACAAAATCGCTCTACACAATCACATGCGCTATATTTGCCAAGCGCTGCCGTTGTGCTGGTTCAAATTGCAAATGCGCACATTTAAATGCCGTTGCTGTCGGCGCAGCACATTTAATCACTGGCGCCTCTATCGACGGCACGAAGTCAGATGCAAATTAGCCAGGCAACGCAAAAAACAAGCAGGCCAAATTCATCAAAGTCCTGCAAACAGGAAACAACGTGGAAGGAGAGCGCGCACCTTGCCGCCGAACATAAGCAACACAGGTCGAACTTCTCGCACTGTGCCCCCACCGCTGCCCGCAAAGTGCAAACAGCAAACATCGTCACCGCGTGAGTATATTTGTCCAATATGCGCCAAAGTGTTCGCCTCAGCGAACAGTCTCAATCAGCACAGCATCACACACACCGATCAAAGGCGCCACCAGTGCCGCTTGTGTGCGCGTGCCTTCAAGCGTCGCAATGGGTTAACACAGCATGTGCGCGGTTTCCATCTGCAGCTAAAGCCGCATACCTGCACTGTATGCCAGCGCTCCTATGCGCTCAAGAGTGATATGCTACGTTGCCGTCATGCGGCGGTCAAACGGGCCAGCAGTGGCATAGCGCAGAAGAAGAATCAAAGCACAAACAGCGCAAAGGGGCGAAAGTAACTACGACTACCGAGGGTGGCGTTAATAAAGTATTGTTTATGTTAGTGAAGATAGTTAAGTGAGATAGTTAAAGTGAGATAAGTTAAGTGTATTTATTGTAAATCCATTGTTAGCATATTTTTATATTTGTATTAAATATAAATCATAAATTTAGGTTTTCATTAAGGGGTTACATGGGTTTCGTCGGGTAAAAAAAGGCCTATTTTCAATATTTTTTTTTCTATGTAAAAAATTATTTATTTAATTCAAAATTTTTTCTGTCTTATAGATACATATTTAAAGAATAATTTCTGAACTTTTCAAAAAATAAAACTCCCCCCGAAAAAAAAGGTGTGTCCGCGTTGTCAGAATAACTCTTGACAGGATCATCAAAAATGAACAAAACAAAACTAAGTGTTTTAGTTAAGACCATTAACTTGTGCTTGAACGAAAGAAAGAAAAAAAGTAAAAATTTGAATTTTGGCGGACATTTTTCCAAAAAAATGAAAATTTCGCTCAAATTTGCTTGACATTTTGTTTTGTTTAAATAGTTGTAATGAAAAAAAATCCTTCGTTCAAGCACGAGTAAATTGTATCTCTAGCACCTGTGTAAAATTGCATCAAGATCGGTTGAGTAGTTTTCGAGAACATTTGACAACCGGCTTTAAAAACACGGTTCCGAGAAAAACGCGTTTAAAGTTTTGAGTAACAATAAAAGTGGCTTGGAGCGCACACCTTCCAAAGGCTGTATCGCCGAAACTATTATTCGGATCGACTTGAAAATTTAGGATAATATTCTTGAGATGTTGTAGAAATCAATAAGCAAAAAAAAAAAATACAATCCATTTTTTGAACCCACCCATGTAACCCCTTAATGCATGCATATTCCATAGAACCAGGAGCCCATGCAAAAACTGCTTTTAGAGCATGTCACAGCTGGCGCCTAAAAGCAAGCAACACTCACGGTTGTGCAAGCACGCATAGGTGTGAGCGACGAGACACTACTTGGATGCCATATGGTATAATGAGTATAAAGAGCTCGTTATGAACTTCAGATGCAGTTAAATGAGAGTGGGAGTTTATCACACACACAAAAAAAAATTTTTTTGAAGACCACCCATGCTTTTAAGATATTTTAAGTGCTAAATGTATGATTACTAAAATCTGTACAAATTTTTGAGTTCGATTAGTTAGATTTGTGGGGGGTTAAACAATTCTTGAGTATTAATTAATGAAATTTAACCCTAAATTGCACTTCTTCGTCGAATTGACGGCTCGATTTTTTAAGTTTAATCAAAATCTTAACGAACTTTATCTGAAACTTTCACAAGTATATAAAAACAGATTTTTTCGATTTTAACGATTCGACAATACCTTTTTTTAACTCTTTTGCATCATTCGGCGGAATAGTCCGCGAACAAACACTTTCTCTTATCACCAAGAGCGAAATAGTCCGCGCGTACAAAAACATGAGAGAGAGTTTTATTCCGGAGAACGAAATAATCCGCAGTAAATTATTTTTTTTGTTAAAGTTTGAGGAAAATAAATAATTTTGGTAATCCTGTAACATTCCTTTTCATTAGAATAAACAGATAAAGTCTCCCCGACGCAAGGTGTTTTGAGGCCATCGCGCATTTCGAGCGGGTTAAGGAAGTTTATCTAAAACGGTTTTCATATGATACAAAGTTATTTATTTTAACCCCAAATGGGACTTCCTCAGCTAAGTAAAGCTGACCACTAACAGGGTACAATTCCCTGCGATTTGTTGCAGTTCGGTGAAAATCAATCGTGAATGGCGAAGCGTGGCCACAAATCCCAAGTAATTGAAAATTTTCGTTGACCTGGGATTGGTTGCTAGTTTGTGTCGCAGTTTTTGGATTTTCTCAATTTTGTACTGACCGTCGTCGAGATCACCGTAAGCGAAAAAATGACAAGTGTTAATAAAAAAATTTTATACTCCTCTAGAGCACTCATTCCCATATTTCCTAACAATTTAATATAAGAACGATTGCTCATATTTTGAAACTATTTTCTCATCATTCAATTCAATTTTTTATTTTTTTTTTCTTATTATTCAAGTAAATAACTGCAAGAGCAATCGCGTCATCCGATTTTTTTTCGCATGCTGACAGTACGCCGATCGCAACGAAATGATGGTTTATGGATTTGTGTACAGTGTGTGTGCTACGGACTAGGAACAAATCGCTCGTAATTGTGCCCTCTTTGTGGCCAGCTTAAAGTACTTCTTTTTAACGCCAAGACGATCTTTATCGATTTGATAATTACTTTTTTATTTTAATGTGCGTGCTTTCGTTGTAAAATAAATTTGGAATTTTTTTGTGTTTTAAGGAGTTATAGGTAGTTAGATTTTTCAAAAAATCGATTTATTTTATTTTATTTTCTTAATGTACATATATTTAAGAATACACACAGAAAATTTAATATCGTTCCGGTGAATATTTTCGAAGTTACACGCAAATTTGAAAAGGCGTTTCAGAGTGGTCACCGCAAAACGTCTTTTTTGAGAGGAGCTCCCGGAGCTCAGCTGATCAGTTCCTTTCCAAATAAATATTTTAACCAATACTAAGTCTTAAAATACAGTTAAAAGATAACATAAATTTTTAGATAATTAAATTTAAAAGTTTTCTCAGGAAAAATGTTGGAAAATTCGCTTTTTTTCGGCCTTCTAATTGTATATAATCCCTTAAATATTCCTTACCTCCTGCTCTCTCCGAAAATATTTGCCATTCAATTGTAATAGTTAAAGAAAAACATTTTTTTCTCACACATTTTAATATATATATTTTTTTATTGTAAGTTTTTATTATTTCATAATATTAAATCTTTACTGCTGATATCATAAACTTCAAATAATTAAATATACAGACATACATATTTTAAAATATTAAGCTTGGTGGTTATTTTAACATATAGTACAGTACATATACATACATACATGAATACATATTTATATAGAAACTTACATATTAAGCGCGTAAAAAAAGAAAAAATACCGCAAGAAGTTAAAAAGAAAATAATTAAAATATAAGAAAACGAAAATAATTGTAATAAAATAAAAAAAAGCAAATAATTAAGATATAAAAAAAAATTATTAAAATTAAAAAAAAAGAAAATAATTAAAATATAAAAAAAGAAAATAATTAAAAAAAAACAACAAAAAAAAAACAACAAAAATATCGCTTAAAAAATTGTTTTATCGAAATAAAATTTAAAAATTTAAATTTTAAATAAATTTTTTTTTTAATTTTGCCTTTATATTTGTTTATTTTAGTAATTTGCTGCACAGCATTTTACTATAAAATAATTTGCTTATTGATTCGCAGGTGCTTATTTGAACAGATTTTGTGAATTTTAGTTTTACCACTCGATCACTTTTTTTTCTGGACTTATTAGTTGAAAAAATAAAATTTGTAAATTAAAGAAATTTGTAAATTTTATTTTTTGCACACATTACTTTTTTTGACCTGCGAGCTGAAAAAATTAAATTTATAAAATTATAAATTTTATTTAGATTTTAGAAATTTACAAATTTTATTTTTTCAGCTCTGAAGTCAAACAAAAGTGAACGAGTGGAAAAAAATTGAATTTATAAATTTGTAAATTTCTAAAATTCTAAATTAAAAAAAAATAATAAAATTTGTAAATTTCTCAAATTCTAAATTTTATTTTTGCACTCATAACTTTTTTTGACTTGCGAGTTGAAAAAATAAAATTTGTAAATTTGCAGATTTTATTTTTTACTCTCATTACTTTTTCAAATTCAAATTTTTAGCACGTGAATTGAGAAGCGTAAATTTTATTTTTTCCACTCATTACTTTTTTTTTGACTTGCGAGCTGAAAAAATAAAATTTGCAAAATTCTAATTTATAAAAAATAAAATTTGTGAATTTCTAAAATTCTAAATTTTATTTTTTCCACTGATTACTTTTTTTTTTGACTTGCGAGCTGAAAAAATAAAATTTACGCTTCTCAATTCACGTGGTGAAAATTTTGAGCTTGCGAGTCAAATAAGTGAAAAGTCGAGTCATTCGCACGATTATTGGAAGACGGCCCCAAGAACTTAACTTCACACGGTAGTAATGGGCTGCAAAATAATCCATTTTCCGATAAGTAGGGGCTTTAGTTGACTTGGGCTTTTCGAGACGACAAATCTAAGAATCGTAATTTATCAGCAGACTGCTTCTACATTCCCATTCGATTTGAATGGCAAATGCTACAGTTCTGTGCTGACAGCTGGCAGAAAAAGTAAATCAGCTGATTTACCGTTACCACTTTTAATAGATTCGCCTTGATCTCAACTTGCATAGATTTCAGTTTGCTAATATTTTTTTTTAAATTTAATAAATTTTACCTATATAATTTTTATAAAGTGTAGGCAATAAAAAAAATAAAATAATAAAAAAATATCAAAAAAAAAATATATATATAAATAAAATTAAAATAACAAATATAAATAAAATAGAAATAAAAAACTAAAAACAAAAATAATAAACAATAAAAAAATGTAAGCAAGAATGAAAAGAAAAATGGCACTAAAACAAATTTCTATTAAATTAAAGACACTTCATCCAGTTGTTGCTTACAAAGAAAATGCAAAATACTTCTATGTAAAAAATATTGCAAAATCCCAAAATACGAAAATAAAACTGTTTACAATAAAAAATATTTATATTTATATATACGAGTAGATTGTTAATTGTACGGTATGATTATTTGTATATATGTATGTATTTATTTTTATATGGTGCGTATTATTGCTTGCCAAGTACATACAACTAATTTAGCTTACACTAAACGGCTACAAAAAGATTTTGCAATGCTACAAAGTTACTAGTTTTGTTATTGTTGTTTTGTTTTATAAAACCAAAGGAGGTTGCTTATAAAAATTCGGGTGCAAATTGCCATATGAAACATTCACAAGTGGAAATTTACGCAAAATTTATGCTTGCGAATTTTTATCTTCATTTTTAAAGTAAAGCAAATTTTTTTTCACACAAATTCACACCCTATTTATAAGCGAATACGCTAAACACGCACGCACAATAGTCAATTGCTTTGCTAAAGCAATACAAGAATTACTTTGTGAATTTTTATTTTTGTTGTTTTTTTTTCAAAGCATCCTTTTTGCATTCCTAAGTTTCAGGAGAGAAACTGCTCTTTTGGGACTCAGCAACTCAAATGTAGTCGCTAATTTTTAGTTAGTACAAATTTGAATTATTTGCAAACTTTTACGTTGTATTAAACTAAAAAGTAACATTTTGAACGAATTAACTGTTATTAACGCGTCTATATTTCAGTATAATCAGCGACATTCTGAGCGCCTAAAGTTGAGTATACGAACAGCTGATTAATACATACGAAAGTGTATGCAGCCGTGAGCCGAAAAGGATGGAACAACAATTTCACGCAATTCGATTTTACAGAGTATTTGCACATACATATGCACACATAAAGTTATAGTCTACTTTTAGGCTCGCCATCTGCTAAAGCAAAGCAATTAAATGCTGCACGAACGCTGCTATATAAACTGTTTCTAAAAACTAACGTGGCGCTTTCTAAATGCACGCACAATTTGGTATCAATACTTGTGTAGAGAAAAAATTATTTATGCACTTTAATATGTATATATTATATTTGCATAGTATACCTATTTGTTTTTCTTTTTTGTTTTGTTCGTTATGCTATTTTTTCTTGTTGCGCACGCTTAAGCTTGCTTCACGTACAATTATTCATGTTTAGTTACTTGAATCTTATAAAATATTTATGCGATATGCGATGTGTATGAGTGGTTCTTCTTCATGTTTTTCATTCCTATTTTTTCTTTTTGTTTTTATAACACATTTCCATTCAGTGCTTTGTTGATGTGCTTAAATGATATCCTTAAAAGCTATAAAGTGATGATAGATCTTAAAAGTTTCTCAAAATTTTCCCATTACTTCCCCCGCCACCAACCAGCCGTGCGTGTATCTGAAATACAATCTCGGTTTACTGAAAAATCGCTGCACGCTGCTGGAATTGTAAACGCCGATTGGCACGCTCCTCTTCCTCGCGACGGCGGTCCTCCTGTTCCTGTCGTATTTCATCGTGAAACTTATTCGTTCGCAATTGCTGTTCGATTTTGGCTTCGAAGAAATTTTTCGCGCCGGTAACCCCAACCTCGTCCACATTGATTTCGGTGAGACGTGCCAATTGATTCAGACCTGAATCGTTGTCGAGTTCACCGGCTTGTGCCTTGCGATAGATCAACAAGAATTCACGGAATGAAATTTTGCCATCGTGGTCCTCATCGACTTCGGCAATCATTTGCTTGAGGCCCAAGTGTGTTTGAGGTGCGCCCAATTTTTCCATCATAAATTTCAATTCGGTCAAATCTAAGTAGCCGTCGTGACCCACGTCATATCTGGAAGAAAAAGAAATAAACCAGAGTTAAATGTGAATTGAAAATAGGTGCATATTTTTGAGCATATTTCTATAGAACTTTATTAATAGTAGTTTACGCAAATAGCATATAAAAGCAAGAAGCTGTAATTCCCAGCTGGTTTCGCCAACAATTTTTTTAAGCTTTTTTTCACCACACGAAAGCCATTTTGTTTTAACCCTGGGTTTAAACGCGAAAATGCTATGAAGACGATTGAAAATACGTTTTAGCTGTCCAAAAGGTGGAAAATTGTCTGCGTAGCTGAATTGCCAATTATTATAGGTCTGTCCATGAAGCAAATACAGGGTTTGATTGAAAAGTAATGAGCCGTATTTCTTTTAAGCAGTTTTATTAAACCTTTTGAGTTAAAACAGCTTTCACGCGTGGAGAGATGTTGACTGCACCGCTGTTGCCAGCGAACTGGGACCGGTTTCTAGTGGAAGGGGAAGGTCCAACGCGTTTTGCGTTTATGTACTTTTTTTGATAATTTTCTCTTTGAGAAAGAATTCCCGGAAACAAAGTTACTGGATAATTTTTACATGAACCGAACTTATGTGAAATCATGTGCCAAATTTACTGTCATCGAAAAATCAGAGACAGTGACAAAATCAAAAGCGAATTGTGTATGGATTAGTAAAAAATTGTGAATGTATTCCTCTTGTCTTTGCAGAATGTCCCATGTAAACGCCAAGTAACAAGCATCAAATTGGAAAAAATGACTTTTGTGTGGTTAATTTTCCGACCTGAGTTTTGCTAACGCTTAGAACCAAATAATAATAGAATTACAAGGTTTTCTCTTTAACTAGGGTGAAAAAGAAAATTGCGAGGGGAAGTCCACTTCTCTCACGTCATTTGGTAGAATCGGCAGCCGAATTCTGCGCGATCATTTCACATGCATTCACACACTCGTCCAATCAGCCGTTGTTCAGAGAGCAATAAAGTGTCATTGGTTGATTTTTTCGTGTATCACCAACACAATTCGGGTTTGTTTGTAAACACACTCCAAGTGATGTTAGCCCATCAGCTGACTGTGAAATTCGCTCAGAGCCGAATAACGGTATATTAAAGAGCACACCTCTAAAAATCTCTTCACTATGGAAATACAAACAGCTTTGGTACATTCCTTCTGTAGGCAACAAACCTCCAAACAAAAATCAGCTGTTTGAGTTTGAGCTAACCCTAATGCGGCGGAAACGCTTGATATTTCTAAAGGGTAACAGAGATTTTAATTGCTATTCTGTTCTTCGCGGTAAATGGGTTATTTGAAGAAAATGAATTTCATAGAAAAAAGTGGAAAACAATTTATGAAGCAATTACCGCTGATGAAGATTAAGTTGACGCGTCTGGCAGTTGGATTAATTTTACTTAGCCAAAATAAAATGCATATTAAGCCAAAATGAACGCATATAAAGCCTATGCTTGTCTGAGTTCAATCGATTCACTACTAATTAAAGATTTGAAGCGACGCAAATTGACGAATTGCATTCGTTGCAAAAGATTGACGAGCGAAAGGCGATTACATACTTTTACTTGATACAAATACACACATCCACATATATATGCATGCACATATGTATGTATGTATGTCTATACAGTACCTACAAAACTGTTGCATTTCTATATTGATGGCTTCACACAATTTGAATAATCGCAGTGCAGAAGGTACTCTTGCATTAACTTTATTTATTTCGTTGCACATTTTTACTATATCATAACAATAAAGCCAAAAACGAAAGCCTACTAATGCCAATGGACTTTCGCGTCTATTAAAACGTTAAATTTGTCATAGTGAAATTGCAGTCTGCAACTTTTTAGCGAAAGTCTGTGCTTCAGTAATGTTGGCGCCTGCAGAAATCGAATTTAGCCAATGAGTAGAAAATGAAAACAATATTTTAATCTTTAATTTCTTTACGTATTAAGGTATGATGAGACGAGTTGTGAGGGTATGATTCTTACTAGGGTACTTAATATGTTTCTAATCTGAACAAAATTCTGTATACAGTTACTAACATAAATAAGTATACAGGAGCCTGATTTGTGGAATTGTTCGACCGACGCTAACGGTTTCCTTAATATGTAATCAAAATATTTTATACATGATAATTGGGTGTTGGGATAAGCTTCAATATGCGCCTTAATTTAGCTGTAAATTTTAGGTACCGTTATCCACGCTTTGCTCTGTCTTTGATGCCAGCGAAATTTATGTCACAAAAGTTAGTATACAGCAAACGATTGTTTAGTTAGCATAACATTTATTTTTACGCATTGATTAAAATGTTAAAGCTATTAAAAGGAAATAATTAAAGTGAGTATAAACATTTAGGGAAGTACGTTTTGTATTAATTCTTGCGACATTTTTAGTAATGGCACCAAAAGGAAAAGGGCTTTCTGATGATTTAAAAAAACTGATTATAAAATATCACAAGGAACATAAATCATTGTGAGAAATCGGTCTTTTGATAGATAGGAGTTTTGCTACAGTTCAAAAGATTGTGAATAAATATAAAAGTGCGGGAAGCACCACTAATAAAGAGCGTTGTGGGCGTCCGCCGCTCTTAAGTCCCAGAGAAAAAAGCTTAGTCGTACGGAAAATCAGGGCAAACCCCAAAATAAGTGCCCCCAATTTGAAATCTGAAGTTGAAAATAAGACTGGAAAACAATTTAGCACCCAAACTATTCGCCGGGTTTTGCATAGTGCTGGTTATCATGGGCGCAGTGGTAGGAAAAAGCCCTTCGTGAGTAGTGTCAATCGGAGTAAACGGATTTCATTCGCAAAAGATCATGAAAAATATGACCAAACGTTTTGGAACCAAGTCATATTTTCTGATGAGTGTAAGTTCAGTATCTGTGGATCTGATGGCCGTGAAAAAGTTTGGAGAAAAGTTAATGCGGAATTGGATCCAAACAATATGACCGGCACTGTGAAGTATGTAGGGGGCGGCTCTGTGATGGTTTGGGGATGTATGGCTGCAAACAGGGTTGGAAACTTGGTATTTATCGAAAATATTATGGACCGATATGGGTATTTAAATATTTTGAAAAATAATTTAAAAAATAGCGCTTCAAAATTTGGCCTTGGAGGAACGTTTATCCTCCAGCAGGATAATGACCCGAAGCACACATCCAACATTGTACGAGAGTAGCTGTTATGCAATGTGCGGAAACAGCTGAAAACACCGCCACAGTCCCCGGACATCAACACAATCGAACATTTATGGGAACATTTAAAGCGGCAAATACGTAAACATCCGATTAGAAATAAGGAACAACTGAAAAACGTCCTTCAAGAGGAATGGAATAAAATACCACCAGCTGTAACTGAAAACTTGGTGAAATCAATGCCATCACGACTTAAAGCGATTGTAAAGTCTAATGGTTATCCTACCAAATACTAGGATTTGATTTTAATTATGTTTTTGATTTCACAAATTAATAATATGATGAACTGTATACTTACTTTTGAGACATGAATTTTTATAAAATTTAATATAAAAAGCTATAATTTTGTGCCTTTTTTAAATTTTGCCATTATGGACATTAAATATGATTTTTGTATTTCATTCATGTAAATAAAACACAATTTTGTTATAACTTAGGTTGTTTGAAGGAATCGATTGGGGGAAAATTGAAAACCTATCCGGTGTACATATATTTATTTCTGTTACTAACTGTACTTTTTTAGAGTTTCACCTTTCATAAGGCTGCAGATTAGATTTCCAGTCCATCTGTCATTTGGGTTTTTGGTTTTTATAGATGTCTGGAGTAGAGGAGTTTTGGTATTTTTTGGATATGAAAGATTTGACAAAATGTGCTGTGGGCCAATAATAAAAGGGTTCTTTATACGCTGTACTAAAAAATACCATAGCTGATTTTAAACTTTTTTCAGTGAACCTACTGGGTGTCCAAGAGCTTAACAACTGAAGAAAGTGTGGTTAAGGTGCCAGATATTACTATGGAAGACCATCGATTTCACTTCAACAACATTCTCCCAATATTTATGGGGAATGTATTATGCTATTACACCAACAACAAAACTCAGACTCATGTTTATTTGTGTTCACCGCCAATTTGAATAGTTTTGATGAACAAAATTTACCAAAAAGCATTATTACCGCTGCAAAGATGTTTGAAAGAATTTGCCAACCTTGGATTTTACAAGAAGACGATCCCAAGCATCAAAGCCGAAGGTGTGTAGAGTGAAAAATGGGATTGAAATGTTAGAATGGCCTTCACAGTCGCATAGTCTCAACACTATTAAAAATATTTGGAAAATATTTAAGCAAAAATTCAAAGGCAAGCCGACCAAACAGTTATCAACGCAAATTCGGCTGATTTGGAGGCGAATATCTCCATAATTTGCGCTGAAGTTAACACAAAGTAAAATTAGAAGATGTGAAGCCTTTATAGCTCAAGGATGATAGATACCAGGGTTGCTCGTTAGGTATGGTGAACAAAATTTTTTTGAGAGGAACTTTGGATTCTACGTAATTCGTTTTGAGTTTCACAAAATTTTGCTTTAGCTTAGTGAAACACATATATCTGTCAAGAGCCAGATAACGGTCTGCTAGGTAGTACACCTCTAAATTGGTGCGTACACTTCTGTAGGGAGGGTCCTGCAGTTTTAAGCCGGCAAAGGGTTCTTTATGAGGAGCAGAATTATTTCATGGCAGAAATACGCTCGAAGGTTTGCCATTGCCTGCCGAGGGGCGACTGCTGTTAGAGAAAAAAGTTATCGAATTGATCAAATAGTTTATAAGTTACGGCGGTCACGCTTCTATTAGATCTCAACTACTAGATCTTAAAGCACATTGTACTGTGGGCTTAATATAAATAAATAAGTATCTTACTCTAAACCAGTTTATTCGCATTCTTTAAATAATTTCAAGAAATAATATATAAAAGCTGATTATGATGCAAATAGTTTTCAATTATATTTTCATTTATTTATTTATCAAGTCTATAGTGTAACAACTTTACAGACTGTATAGAGTACAAAATAACTTTAAATGATTACAAAAAAATCGTAATATAAATATAATATTAAAATAAAAAACCATTAAAAATAAGGATTCAAGATATTTAAAAAAAACTACTTTTGACAGAGAAAAATAAAGCGGGACATCATTGCTGCATTTAATGCCCATTTTCTAATGGTACAACAAATAAGTATATTGTGTTCTCACATTGCTACAACAAAATGGCAGAAAATTTCGAAGAAATCGCATGGAGAAATTAAATCTAATCCGTTACAATAGGTAAGGATAAGCAACAATACTGTACGGCGTAAGTAAAAGATAGATACAAGAGACTTATTATTTAAGAGCATTAGACGAGAACAATACGACGGTATGGTATGGCATCTGAAAAGTTTAAAGAGCGAAGTGCGAATTTAAGAAAAAAAATTCTGCACATGTTCCATTCTATTTATGGCCAGCTGATTATCTGATTAGACGTTCCCAAATGGACGCCGCATACTCCAAATGCTATCGGATCACTGAGATACATAATAACTTAAAGGCTTATGAGTTTGAAAACTTCGACCATTTCGATTTTCCACAAATATCCACAAAATTTGTTAGTTTCCGCAAAAAAAAAAACAAAGCATAATGTACAGTGTTAAGTACTGAAAGTAATATCCATACATACATATATACGAGTACATGCATGCATAACACAAAGGGGAAACCGCATTAGGCAGAAGCGAAAAAAACATAATAACAACAATTTATGTAATATAGGAAAACCACCATAGACAGGTAAATTATAATTGGTGGCAGTTGGCTGGTGGTAAAATAAAAATTAAAGACAAATAAAAGCACACAAAAATTGTAAATGGGGGAAATTAAACGAACTTCTGCGGTGAATCGCACAATGTGTTTTTTTTATAATCGACAGGCATGGCACGCGGCCATTAAGGGAGATGCATATGAATTTGTTAGCGTGCGCAAAAAAAAAAGATATTAAAAAAAAATAAAAATAAATAAAATACATAATGGGAAAAAATTAAGAGTATAAATATATACAAATACATATGTATATACGAGCACGCAAAGCATGTGTGAAAACAAAACAGCAAAGAAATAAATTAAGCGGAAAAATGTACAAATAAACTGCAAATGCACAGGCAACTGTGAAAAAGTGAAGATGCGCAGGCGCGTTTTCTGCCAGACAATCGAGTCGCAGACGCAGAATCAATAACGCAGTCAATGCGACAGCAAGCAAGTTGACTTAGAAAAACAGGTTCACGCTCGACTTAAAAATAACTAGAGATGCCGCGTATGCAACGGGGCATGACACGTGAGGGACCGAACACCACCGATGCCAGAAACCATAAGGATATGTTTCTTCAAATAAGCCTGCATGGGAAAAATGACAATAATAAAGCAAGGCACTAGTAACATTTAGGTCAATAATGAACCACTTCGCTCACATTGGGATGGAGGCAAACATAGAAGGTGATTCACGTATATCCAACTCTGCTGATGCAGCTCAGCCTAGCATTTTCTACCATTTCTTTGGCGAGTTTTGTGCGTTTTAGAAGATGCATTGTCATCAAGGTAAAAAATCACTTTGTATTGCATTTTTTTTGTATATTTTGGCCTTTTTTGGAGTAAGGCGCAGTTTAATACGATCAACTTTTGACGGTGGCGTTAAACTGTAATAATTTAGAAGCCGCTTCCAAATCTTAAAATTGAAGAAAAAAGTATGCTGTTCTTTATAGTAGTTTGAAAGCACAAACACCGACTTAAAAGGTGGGCCAACAAAATTTTTTGTGTGATAAAATTGTTATGAAGTAAACGGGATATTGTTACTAAAAGTCAAAACAAAGGCCAAAACATGCGTGTATATTGAAGCTCGATTACTCATACTACCTCATCGCTACCTGCACCATTTATCTGCGAATTCCGGTTTCATAGGTATATAGTACATATGATAAATTAAAAACGGAAAACATTTTCAACTGCCTAGAGAATTAGAACTAGAATTCTAAAAACTTGAGGTTTGCGCTTCGATCTTAGTTTATTTTGTGTTCTCTATTTATCACAATAACCCCACCATAGTTCTCTTAGTAAACCTAAGACGGAACTGAGTTGGGCTGAGCATATGTGCCTTTCTTCTGGTCATAACTGGCCGAAATATTAACTCCGTCTTCCCGCTATGGCATCGCATTCGGGAAGAAGGTGTGTAGAAGTGTCCGGGAATTTATCACAAAAACGGAAGGAGTCAAGGGACCACTTCCCGAGCCTATACAGATGACTGCGCAGTGAACCGTTCCCACGATAGTTGGTTCTAGGTTACCGGAACAACCCGGAATTATATCCGGCCAAAGAGTGTCACTCCATCAGCACAAGTATGGGGAATGTTTATGCTGCTACAACAGCAACAATGCCAGTGAACATTTCTTCTTAGGGAGGCTTATAAGATGCCTGCACCTCTGCCTAGAGAAGAATCGAACTTAGGAGTTTTTAAATGCTTTTGTTACGTTGTACCTTTTCATCTACCGCGATGGCGCTATAAAAGTGCGCTAGATTGCAGTTTTTTACTTACATATAAATATATATTAATTTATAATTTTTAACATTGTCCAAAATATCATAAGGGATGCACCAGAGAACAATTGAAACTTGGGACACCATCCTGCCAAACTTTTAGCGTTAACGCGTGCTGTATTAAGAATAAATTATTTAAGGGAAACTTTATATCGTCCCCTTAGTATTAAAATAGCCTATACATTTTTTGATGTTTTGAGAAAATGAATTTCAAACTTTTTGTCGAAAGTAGCTCTCACTCAAATATCGTTATGTCTGTAAATATTTATTATTTTTTGACTGACGTTTTGACCCACTTTGTGGAACTAGAATTTGACAAAATTTTGACCACATATAAAATCGACGGCCGAGAATCCAAAAATTCAATAAAAAAATAATAGCCTATGACACATAGGCTATTGTTATACTAAGGGGACGATATAATCACCTCTTTTACAAAATTTAGTCGTTTTAAAATTACAAATTTTCTTCTATCCTAACGTACATTCTATCCTAGACATAGACAAATATTGCATCAATTTGTAAATATTATTTTACTGAAATAATATAGAAAATATTTATGACTCAACTGCTTAGAGAGTCCACCTATAGTCCATCTATGCTGGCAGAAATTAACTTCACTGATCCCTCTCGAACGCCGAGCTACTTTATGTATCCTATTCTTAAACCACGTAAATCGATTGTGAATTAAGTGAACCATTTTGATATTTACACTAAGATTTGAACTCTTATTTCATTCCAGCACTTTTCATATAATGAACTTGCTTTACACTCTTCAGAAAACGATGCATTTCCAAGGATGATAGATAACCAGGTTTGGCACGTATTCATACACACGTCCAATTAGTTGTTGTTGAGATGGCAACAAAGCAAAAAATGAGCGCATTCGTTTAACATAATCAACATAATCTCAGATTTTCGCGAATTAACTGCTGTAATCACGCCGGTGATCACAGCCAATCAGATGATTCTTTCAAATTCGCTGAGAGCCGGTTAATGGTCTGATCTTGGCTACACATTCTGAATTATTTGCTTCATGCACTATTCTCACTCAATAAATGATTTCTAAGCCACATGGGGAAGTTATAGCTGAACAGTTTTAGCTCTCACAACAAAGCAGGAAAAAAGCAGAAAATGGCCGATCCATACGTCAGCCGAATTGCGCTCTTCGTTCAAATTGGCCGAGATAAAAGTAGTGTGGAATTTTTTATAATAAAAAAGAAATCAGTTCTTAATATGGGAACAAAAGGTAAAAGGAGCATGTTTACTAATTCACTAGTTCTAGTTTGGAGCGGGAAGACTTCCCTGCAGGGATGTGCAAACAAAATAAGATTACGTACAAATACATGTTTAAATATGTGGTGCATATTGTACACTCATATAATACATGGCTGCAAAGGCTACATATATACCCATGTAAGCCTCTATTAAAAGCAGGAAAAACCAGTTGACGGTGGAAAAAGGAATTTTGCAGTTTTGCAATTTTGTATATATGCACGTATATGTTTTTAAAGGCCACGGTCAATGGTTGCGACTCGCACATCGGAAGCAGACTTGGCCGTTTGTGGCGTGTTGCGGCGTTGCAATGCATTTAGTACATACTGCGCATGTCTGCCCACCCGCCACCTGTCTGACTGCAATTGCAACAGCAACAAATAAGTCCATGTTAACGTAATACTCTAGCCAAGCTCACGCAATTTAGCCAACATATGCGCCACCACAGGCTAAGCGTGAATTTATACAAACAAGTGGCTACCAGATACACCAGCATGTCGACTGGCGGCTGATGGTTTGGTTAGCTAAGCTCACCTCTATTTGGCCTGTTGCGCCCCGACGCTTTCGATTTCAATTTCCAATGAATTTCAAGTGTACATCTTCAATTCAAGCATGCAATTAACAGGAAAAGTAAAACATACACGCACACACATACATATGTTTATAAATATATGTGTGTGCATGTAAATAAATAAATGGAAAAATCGACTAAAGAGTCGCTTGAAAAATTATCTATTAACTTGGGGGCGCAAATGAAGAGGAGCGTACAGGTGCGGGTAAAAATAAAGGAATATCATCGCACTTTTGGAAATCAATAATTGAAGAAAATTTTTATTGACACCGACTGACAAAACGTCCAGTCATAACAGTTAATTGGGACAATTGTCACTTCTACACCTGCATACATACATACATCCATGCAGCATGCAAACAAATATATCAAACACGCAGAAGTTCATGCATTGTATGTTCATCAATCTCCCTCGCTTTGTTGGTTAGACGAATTCACAACTATTGTTATTTAATTGACGCTAAGAAAACAGCTAATGCACAAAAAAAAAAAAATATTTATTAAAACAAAATTGACAACAAGTGATGCGTCATAGCTGTTGGTGTTTGTCAACAACCAGCGAAAGCACCAGTTTTCCAGTCAGCCGAGATGATTTGGTCGGCTGACTCCAATCGGTGTACATTTTCTATTAGTATTGGTATGTGGACATTATGACTCGCGGCAAATGAGAGTGAAAGTAATTGTGAAATAAATATTACGTGAATTGTCTAAAATTTGAGTAGCATCGAAAAACAAAATTATATAAATAAAAAAATTGAAAAATATGCAATGTCATTATTAAATAAAACGAAAAATAAATAGGAAAATATTATGAAGTAAAAATTTGATTTCTAATAACACAATTTTAAGTTAAGATAAAGTTTTTTCTTTGATTAATAAATTATCACAAAAAAAAAAACAACAAGCAAAGCATCTAACAAAGGTTAGGTTAGGTTGACCTGGCTGGCTGAAGGCCATCACATAAACTTGTTAGTCCTTAGTGGTACCAGATGTAGCTAGAGTAGATTAGACTAGACTAGAATATTTCTGTACTGTCTGAGGATAAATTACGTCCCTTTGCAATAGATATTTTTATAGCTAAAACAAATAAAAGCAGTCACTTGTATCCCAAGTACTATAGGCCAATTAGTTTCACATCATTCGTATTGCAAACCTTCGAAAGACTGCTGTCACCAAATCAGCTTGCGTACACGGAGGGGAAATCCATTGAAGCAACTCTTTAGAGAGTCTGGCTTCAACTGGTGTGGAACCTGTTATTTAACACTGGATCAGCAGCCTATTAAACTGTCGGATAGTGATGGGCGACCAGTATAATCTCGAAAAAGGAAACAGAGGAACTCCACAGGGAGGAGTACTCTCTCGTCTGCTATGGCACCAAGTGATACATCAGATTTTCCACAAACTTGGGAATAGCAGACGGAAATTGACGGCACATGCTGATGATTTGGCTGTTTTATCGTCTCAGTTAGGTGGCCACAAACGATGAGTGAAATACACACACGGACGGCTAGAGAGATCTACAAGTGGACGGAACAGGTCGGACTGGAAGTAAATGCAGAGTAGTCTTTACACAAAATTGGATGATTAATTTTGCGCCACCTTGTATGCCTATGACGAAAATTTCAATAAATATTTCTCATAGTTCCAAAGAATATTTGAAACCGTTTTTGGCCAGAATTAAACATTTACACAAAACTGGATGATTAATTTTGCGCCATCTTGCATGGCTATGACGAAAATTCCAAAAAAAAAATTTCATACTTTTTGGCCAGAAACAAACATTTATACAAAACTGGATGATTAATTTTGCGCCACCTTGTATCTCTGCGACGAAAAGTCCTAAAAATATTTTTAACATTTTATGGCCAGAATCACAAATTTACACAAAATTGTATGATTAATTTTGCGCCACCTTTCATGTCTGTGACGAAAATTCTAGATTCACAAATTTACACAAAATTGGATGATTAATTTTGCGCCACCTTGTATCTCTGCGACGAAAAGTCCTAAAAATATTTTTAACATTTTATGGCCAGAATCACAAATTTACACAAAATTGGATGATTAATTTTGCGCCACCTTTCATGTCTATGACGAAAATTCTAGATTCACAAATTTACACAAAATTGGATGATTAATTTTGCCCCACCTTGTATTTCAAAAAAATGTTTCATAGTTTTTGGCCAGAATCACAAATTTACACAAAATTGGATGATTTATTTTGCGCCACCTACGACGAAAATTCTAAAAAAATATTTCTAACATTTTCTGGCCAGGATCGTTATGAAAAACAAATAAAACTTTTGAATTCTCTTGACATTCTTCTTTCAGTTGATACCCATACTTAGAATAATTTTTTTTAATGCTGGATCCTAACCTAAACTTTGGGGTCGTTTAATAAAATTACTGGACTGATAGGGAAAATCTAAAAACACAGGTTTACTACGATCGATTTACAGTATCGCATACATAACGATTTTTTCATGAGTGAGAAATACTGTTGCAGGGTTTTATATTTGTTCAATGAGCAAGCAAAGCTCCCTTCCGCTCTGAATATTCTGATATGCGCAGCCGGACATTTAATGTTTGGCAAATAACCCAGTGCGAAATATCACAGGACGTGTCTTTCGGCAGAAGGATGCTAGATATAATTTTTTTTGAGTGCTATTGAGCATTATATGGGGTTTTTTAATAGGTGCGCTTCAACTTTTTTCCGATAAGGAGGGCGAACGACGCAATATTTTTTATTTTTCGCTTGTCATTTGCAAACTTCATTAGTATACATTTCATCATGGAACGCTACACACTTGAGCAACGATTGCAAACCGTGCAATTTTTTTATGAAAATAATCGTTCTGTTGCTGCCACTTTAAGAGCATTACGGCCATTTTACGGTCCATTTAACAAGCCGTCCCGTTTTGGGGTTATGTGAAGTCATTGGTCTACAGTAACAAGGCGGCGACGATTTGTGAGCTCAGAGCCAATATTGAACGCGAAATTGCTGGAATTTCGGCCGATTTATGCAAAAGAGTGGTTGAAAATTGGGTTCAACCATTGGACTTCGTAAAACGTGCACGCGGTGGTCATGCAAAAGAAATCGAATTTCATACTTAAATGTATATGTTCAAACTCGATAATAAAAAAAAAATTAGTTAAAAAAGTTCAAAAGTTGAAGCGCTCTTACTGAAAAACCCTATATCTATCCGAAAAAATGTAAATTTGTTGCTTATTATACGGTAGTGAAAGGGTTAAAACCTCTATAAATAGAAGCATAACCATAATTAAGTTTCCAACTTTGCGCTTTATTGCTTAGCTTCGATACGAATTTAGACACTTTGTTAGTCACATTATGAAGCGAGTTTCCTTATAAGCCCGACAATTAAAATAATACACATTTGTACACACAGACACACGTACTTCATATCACATAAACATCACTGAGTACTTAAATCTTACTTCCGCCAATCATTAAGATATAAACAAATTACACAATTTTAAGTGCACTAATTTCGATTTATGCGCGTATTAGCGTATTTCACGAAAAACGAACGCAAAAAAGTATAAAACAAAACAAAAAAAAATGATAAAAACAAAGGCAACACAAAAAAGGTTCAAGTACATTGGGGCTCAGGGGGACAAAACAATGACTATAATCTGACTTATAAGCTGGATTATCGAAAGTCCAATGATGCGCAAGCACCTACATACATACATATAGCAGTATACTACATATACTGTGTGCGAATAGTAAACACCCAAATTGTATGTACACGCACAAGTACACATAGAACGGCAGTCATTAACCTGCATTCGAAGTGCCGCTAAAGTCGTCAACAGTTCATTGCAACACATTAGACGGTCGGTAATTATGACCACACACCGTTGGTGGCACCGTAACAACAATAAGAACAAATCTAATATGCAGACTAAAGACGAAGTGATGACACACTGTAACAGCTAGTGGCTACTGGTCAGTAAAAAGAACGCATGAATGAACGAGCAAATGATGAGGAAAAACAAAAATAAAAAAAATGAAAATAAAAAAATAAACGTTTGCCACCAAAAAACGAAGAGAAACGGAAACCCTAAGAAAAAAAAAAATATAAAAAAATTCCTACAGTTGACTAAATCAGTTGGTTATAGGTGTGTGTGTGTGTGTAAGTGTATGCCATTAGACACGTTACATTTGGCTCAACTAGAGTAGAGGAAACTATGACGAAAACGCAAAATTGCATTTGCGAAAAAAGAGAAAACAATAAATTGTTGCCTACACAACAATGCAAGTCGGGTGTATGCAAAAAAAAAAAACGAAACGAAAAGAAAAAACCAAAAAATGCAAAAATTATATTGACCTCTTTAGTTGGTGAACTGTGCAAAAATTGCAAAGCAAAGTCAATAATAATTCGTAAATTGCTGTGGCAGAGAGAAACCGGAGAAAACGTGCAATGTTGCAATAATGGCTCTTCACCGCTTTGCGCCCACTTAGCGCACGTGCATTAAAGTTTATTTAGAACTAAAGGGGCTATGCAAGTTTTGCTAATATTCATAAATGTACAGTGCGTTAAATAATTATGGAATCTTTTTTATTTAATTTTAATGTTTTTTATGAAAATGCAGTTAATGGTCCTACAACAATTTTTATGGTTATTTTTTTATTTTATTTATTAAATTTTGTGCAAAAAAAACAACAACGGCTACGGCGGCCTATAGCGGATAGGACGGGGAAAATTTGTCCTGGTCGCCACTTTGGGTCTCTGTGCCCTCGGACTGAACTGTTTTTTAAACTCTGCTCTCATTTATACAGTAACATACTTATCAAAAATACAGTGCGTTAAATAACTAAATTACAGGGACTTGTTGATAAGCATTGATCAAATAAATAAATTTGAATAAAAAAAATAATTTTTTTTTTAATTTTTTACATTTTTAGATAAAATTATTTTTTTGTTTATAAAAAATGCTGTCATTTTTCCCGAAAACTATGTTATTGTAGCCTACGACTGTCTATCGCTGAGCATTTCATTCTATTTGAAAAGTCAGAATGCCAGATTATTTGTTTAATGAATTGAAGAAAATACAGAAATTTCAGTTTTTTAAAAGAAGTTTAAGCTTTTCTCTAAAGTACGCATTCTCAAAATTCCATGGACCAGACCGCTTTTGTGGGCTCACCAAAGCTCACATAAACGAAATTATCAACGACCGGGAAGACACGGAAGCATACGACACTAAATGGAAAGTTCAGACAGACAATTCTACAATTTTAACTTCTAACTATAATTTTAATTTCATTGTTACTTCTTTTATCTAGGATTTAATTATCGTTAGCTATTCTTAAGGTCAACCACTATAAAAATAAGGTATGGTTGTATGTTTGACTTAAATAAATAAAGAAGGGTATTTAGTAGCCAACTAAACCTGGATAGAGAGGATTTTTGGATACCATACCGGGTACTGTAGTTTTCATTGCCATTTTAGGAAAAAAAAGACTTGCAAGAAACAAGAAAAATGATCTCCAAAAATCTACACGTGATATGGAACAAAAAGTCAGAGAAAGTGCACAAACTCATTAGAAGCCTGCAATTATAGATTCGGAGACAAGCATAACAGACCATATCAGAGGTTGTAGAGTGCGCTATGGCTTAATAGAACATAAACCTAAAGTAAGCAGATTTATAAATATCTATTTCATGGCTAAATAAAGAAATTAGAATTTCTTCAACTATACAACACTCGCACCTAATCAGCTCAAAGTTTCAAAATTACACATACTCCTATTTAATATATTTGATATCCATAATTTTCACAAGTGCCCGTATCAAATAAAATTTCATTCCGAGAATTTTAAAAGGCAGCAATAAGCACCTCATAAAATCCAATAATGCCGAGTAGCTACTGAAAGAGTACTTTTTATGTATCCACATATTTATTTTTATTTTTTATATAAATACATATGAACATATCAATAAAAAAGTGTTTGTATGTGCACACCTACTATAAAAAGAAATTGTGAAATGGGAATGCTTCACGTGTGGGCTTGGAAAATGAGCGCAGTGAGCTTGCAGCAAAGGCAGCCAACACCTCGTCGTCGAATGCCCTACAATTGCGCCTAAATTTAGAATGAACTCAATGCGGGAAAGGAGCACGCACAAAAGTGTAGGGGCGAGTGAATGCAGTCCTCCAACAACTACTCGCCATACAATTAATACATACATACATATGTAAGTATGTATGTACAATGTAACTTGACAAATATGCTTCAGCGTCGTCTTATGAGTGAAGAGCATAAGAAGTGGTGATGGTGATGACGTGGACTGCCGAGGGGAGGTAAAACTTAATGTTGCCACGTTCTCACATATAAAAGTGGTCTCACAGATGTAAGTACATACACATACAAAAGTTGTAACTAATTCGAAATTAATTGACCCATGCCGCGATAGATGCCTGCTTTGGCAGAGACAATTGTTGCTAAATACAAAGGTCGAGTCGCGGACAGCGATTTAAATGCCTAATTGAATAAAGATACTGCGGATATTTAAACTGAGTTTTAAAAATGACTTTGGAAATCAAGGTGAAGCAGTATTAAGTTTTCATAGCGGAAAATAATTTTATTTGTTCGCGGATACCTTTTTACGGTTGCCATAGCAAAGGATGTTTTATTTCTTACATAAAAATTATTTTGCGGCCATGTATTCTGTTGTGAACTGCCTTAATCTTTAATTAAAAACTAAGTGGTTACGACCATTTTTAGTAGAAACCTTTTATTTGAAATTAGTAGAAATGGCTTTGACATTTTTTTATTCTTTCCTGGAAAATTTGAAAAACTGGATTTACCAATTTTTCACTATGAGCTAGGGATTTGTTGTGATTATTTTAAAAAGTCGCTACTAGAAGGCGTCGTTAAACATTTAATTTGTTTATAGCAACAGAAACTTTTTATTAAAATTCCTTTTGTTCCCTTAATTTCTTAACATCGAAATGAGAAAAAAGCAGTTTCTAATTAAATTTGAACTAAAGCTATGGATTTTTCGAAAGTGAGATTCTACGCCAAAAATTTAAAAATATGCGCACCATTCTGATCTAACAAGCAAAAAAGGGTTTGTTTCTCGATGTAACTCGTAAAAAAATATTCCAGCCAAATCAAAAAACAAAAAATGTGTTTGTTTGCAAATAAAAAACACGTATACAAATTTTGATTTCCAAATAAACAAAAATAAAATTCTGTTTTTGTGATAAAACGATTATAGAAACATTTAAACCAAATCAAAACCCATAAAAATATCTCAGCCAAACAAAAACAAACAAAAAAAATTAATATCGTGTTTTTTTCAAACATAAAACACGCAAAAAAAATTTAATTGCTTCATTAAAAAAAAAAAAACAAAAAAAAAAAAATACAAGAATAGAATCATTTTTTTAAGATATTACTATGATAAAAATATTGCAGGCGAATAAAAAAAAAGTGTTTTTTTTTCGATATAAGCCATAAAAGAAAAATGAATTAAAAAGATTAAAAAATTGATACCCAAAAATAAAATGAAAAAAACAAAACAAATCTCGTTTTTTTCGATACAACTATGATACAAAAATTGCACAAAATACAATGGTTTGGTTAATTTCGAATAACCCAATAAAAATATTTTCAGCCAAATAAAAAAAAAAAAATTATAAAAAAAAAACAAAATTAGAATATTGTGTTTTTCGCTAAAGCTATTACAAATATTACAGCCAAATCAAAAAACAAAAGAATCGTTTGTTTATTTCTAACAACCTATAAAAAATATTTTTAAGCCAAATAAAAAAAAAAAGATCCCCAAAAATAAAAAAAATTGAGTTTTTGTGTTCCTCGCTACAACTATGATACAAATATTACAGCCAAATAAAAAAGAAAATTATATATGTACATACATATATTGTTTTTTTTTTTTCAAACACAAAGCACGCAAAAAAGCTGATTCCCAAAAATAAAAAAAAATAAATTTGTGTTTTTCGATATAACCCATAAAAAATATTTCAGCCAAATCAAGAAAAAAACGGCGTTTTTTTTCGAACAACTCATAAAAATATTATCAGCCAAATAAAAAAAAAAATTACCAAAAAAAACAAAATTGAATTTTGAGTTTTTCGCTACACCTATGACATTGTTTGGTTTTTTTCGAATAATCCATAAAAAATATTTTCAGCCAATACAAATTGTTTTTTCTTTTGAATAACCCATAAAAAATATTTTCAGCCAAGTCAAAAAAAAAAAATAAAATACATATATATGCATATATTATTTTGTTTGTTTCTAATACAAAACATGCTTAAAAATGTTGATTCCAAAAAAGAAAATAATTAAAAATAAATCATGTTTTTTCAATATAACCCACAAAAAATACTTCAGCCAACTCAAAAAATACCTAAAAAGTTTTTTGTTTTTGTTTTTTATATAACCGCTAAAGAATCATTTTCGCCAAATCAAAAATGTGTCGCGAAAAAGCCGTAAAATTTCAAATAAAGCTATTAATTAGAGCTTCTATGTACTACAATCAGGTAGCACTGTTTGACGAGAAATCGCTTTTTTACGTGCAGTTAACCCGGTAAACTAATCAAATTCGCTTTCATTGAAACCAAACAATGACTGCCATAAACTCGTCTACAATCACCTATTGTAGCAACTGGATAATAGCGATAAAATTTCAGCTGTAAAAATTACAACAATTTTTATCGTTTTAATGAACAAAAAAAAAAAAAACAAGAAAAAAAACAAAAAAAACATTGAAAGCGAAGAATTTTGGAAGCAAAACATTTGTATTGGTTGCTCACCCACACATCTGCGACTGGCCAAGTAAATACTCATATTTGATTTAGTGTTGAAATTTTTCCGCAATTTTTTCAGTGAACTATAAAAATTTGTTGCACTTTTACGTGTAAACAGCTTTGAAGTTTTATATGAGGAAACGAATGAAGAGATACCACAGCAGCAAGCGAAAAGCAACAGATAAGAGCATTCAAAGAATTTTCTGTTTCAGTGTTTGATGGTTTCTCAAAAAAGAAAAGCGAATCAAAGCACCAACAACAGAGAAAAAAAAATGAATGCAACATAAAATCGTTACGCACTATGATTTCAACACATTGCAGGCATCGTGGCAGCACAAGATATACATACATACATACATACGCACGTACGTACGCGCAAGTATACCTGCACTCATAAGTAGCGTCTTCGCCACTTGCAATGCTGAAGTTGTGTGAACGGATTTTTCGAGTGAACCTGCGCGCGTGTGCGTGGTATGTGGCGAGCGAGAAGGTGTGTTTAAAAATAAAATGACATTTGGAAATTGGAACAGCAACGTAAAATTACCCAAACACTATTGCAATAAAATTTATGTTTTGGTCGTTCTTTCGTAACCAACGCATTGTGGAAAGTGATTGCGTTTGAGGTCAAGTAAATATTCAGTACATAATTTGGTGAATCGTAAGCCTCGGCTAATTTTAGTTTATTAATTAAGAATTTTTATGTAATTCATTAATGAAATTTTACAATTTACTTTTATTACAATCGTTGGATAAAATAATGAGGTCGGTGCCCATGAGCAAAGTTGCTAGGTTTTTCTGCTTTCGGCACTTCTTCTGTGATGCCTTTACCTTATGAAAGGATTTTGTTCAACGAAAAATGTGTTCTCCCTACCTGTGAACCCTTTGACCGTTTACAATATTCTTATAAATCAAGAGCCTTCACAGCTTGTGACTCGCTTGCAATTCATTTTTAAAATAAGGGAGAAACGTTATGTGAGATGTAATTTTGCGGCATTCCTGATGATATCCATCTCATATTTGAAAATTCATTAAATTCATTCTGTCATCACGCAGAATTCAGTCGTTCCTTGCGAATTCTCTCAAACAGAAGTTCTGGATGTCTTCGAGGAACAAATAAATTGTTGAGGCATCCCAACGCGAATTGCTAAGAATATTGACTTGCGGGAAGACAAGACTTTGATCGAATGTACTTGTTTTTTTTGCGAATTGTGTTTAATAGTTCCCTTCCAGAAGGAATTCAGTAAGTCTAGATTCTTGTTTGTTGTTGTTGTTCTAGAAGTTTATCAAGCCTGGCCAGCACAGTGTGCTTGTCACCGTCTATTTCATCTAACGGTGGGCGGAGTGAGTCCAAAGTGAGAGGGATGTGAGTATATTAGTGCCCCGCGGCGCACCTTTCCATGCCGAATATATGACGAGTATATCGGGGTCCATTCTGGATAACTAGGGGTTTAACCTGCTACAATATCCTGAACGCAACTGTGCCAAGATAATTGTAAGAGTTCTAGAAACAGTAGGGAGTGCTTGCTGAGCATCTTACAATACTCCTTAACCGGGATCATAGTGGCCTTGCAGTGTAGGGCAGGCATCAGGAAGCATCCCGCGGCTGTCCTGATGGCAGTCATAATTCATAAACGGCCGGCCAATTGCTTTAAAAGTCACGAACAGCATTTCTTTGTCGTTGCCCAAGTGCTACCGAGTAGCGATTTGAGAAGTTTGTTGCGGTTTTGTACCTTAGTGGCAATTGCGGTTGTGTGCGCCGAGAAGGAGAAAAAACTATCCACGGTGATCACCAAATGTTTGTGGTTATTTACGGTCTTTCTTGGTGGGTGGCCGACTGTGGCTGTAGTTTGACCTTCTTCATCCAGATGGTAAATAGGGTCGCCATGGATTGACATTGATAGTAAGTTGGAGTTTCATCGCAGTGAAGAAGCGAAAAAGGCTTGAGAGACAGTCGTTCACTACGGAGCACAAGCCAACAATGTCATTGCCGGACGACATCAGGGAGCAATCGCCAGCATATGAGGCCAGTGAAACTCCCTCTGGTGGTTGAGGAAGCTTCGAGATGTAGAAATTGAAAGGTAAGGACACCACACTATGGCACTCCCTGCTTTGATTTTTGATCTCGAAATATTACTGACGATTATTGTCCACGCAGGTAGTTCGCGGACTAACTTTTCAGTGCCGGCGGAAGGGTCGATTGCTGCTTGTTGTAGTTCTAGCAGCATAAGCGTTCGCCATTCACGTAAGGGAAATGGTGCTAGAGTGCCAAGTCCTTGGCCGGATATAAGTCCGGGTCATTCCGGTAACGTCAAACCCACTGTCGTGGGAATGTTGTTTGTCATTTACTTCCTCATTTCCAGAAGGAAAATAACCAAAAAAGGTGTAAATAGGAAGAAGAATCTTTGGGATGACGACCAACGGTGGCTAATTACGTTCGTATTAATCGCTTTAAGCTACTGATGAATTTCACCAGGTGTGTGATATTTAACCCCGCAATATCCGCAGGTGTAGTAAAAAAGTGAGATTCCAGATGTCTTTATCTTTGCAATACGAGAGCAGAGCAACTGAGAAGAAGGTGCTGAGATAATTCCACCTCGTCGTCCAGACAGCTTCTGCAGAAAGAACTTGAAACAATCCCAAGCCTCACTGCATGGAGAACTAGCGGACAATGTCCAGTAGAGATACCTACCTACCAAATGCGAGAGCTGCAGCTTTGTTAGACTTAGGAAACCCATCGGGCTCTCCCCGATCTACCCGTAGTCAGAAGGATCTCGCTGCTTTGCACGTTCGAGCACTAGCCCAGCGCTCGCTAAGTTGACGCGAGTCCCATCTTTTCAGGAGTAGACCACAAGTTCACAAGGGAACTCCAACCCTCTCGTTTTGCGACGAAACCATCTCCAGAGTCCTCAGAAAGAAAAAAGAATTTCAAAAGAAAAAAAATTTTTATCTGTGATTGAATACTTGACGTATTCTAGACTAGTGCAAGAATATTAATTTTTTTTTTCAATAACGTCTCCAGGGTCCTCAGTCTAGCGAGTTCATCAGTTCAGCAGAATCGAGAGAGAAGTCAAACATTCCCCGACTAATTTCGAATGGACAAACAACGAGTCCAAGTCCTTAATTGCCGCTTGGCTGTCAAAGTCGATATTAAAATTTGTTTTGTGATTCAGAAAAAACTAGAAAAAAAATATTCCTTCATTCACTTGTTCCACGAAAACAACATTTTAACGCAAACAAATTTTATTCAAATTTTGATTTGACATTTCCTCCATTTAGTGAGATTCAATGAATTCACCCAATGTAATTGCCAGACACGAGTCTGCCATCATTACTGGACTCTGCTCTACTGTGATTTACATATTAAATGCTGCACAGCTGATAGTAGCGATGTGTTTACTTTCTTTTTTTGTCACTGTTGACTTTTAATTTAGTTTCACGTTTGCTTTGCCCGCGCCAATTTTCTTTTATAACGAACACAAGCACAGACTGGTTGACGACAGCTTGACAGCGACACAATGTCCAAGTACATGCATAGATATGTGCGTATGTACTCATACATATATCTCAGATTCATAAAAATGCACACCGAGTCCACAGCTCCGTCAGTCTCTCCATATTCAACTTTATCAATATGGACGTGAATGAGTCACGTTTGCAACAAAGCGAATTTTTTTATGCACTTTAAAAGTGAATAGTGAGTTAAATTGCATTAAATATTGCGGCATTACTCAGATACTCAGAGCTCAATAAATGTACTCGCACATGTGTGTACAAGCATATTTTGCATTTGTAAAAGTGATTGTAATTTTAGTATATTCTTGTTTGCTAGCAGTCACTATAATATAGTTGATTAGCTATGAAAGGTGAATAGACCTTGGATGAGCTGCACAACAAACGACTGTAAGATCTTCTACGGCATAAATGAGCAAAATGGAGCAGGTGTTTGAGCCTCTGTAATCTGGCTTTACTCATAATAATACAAATAAAATATTGTCTGATAAGTTTTTTAAAAAATAAAATTATTTAGGTATGTATGAGACGTTGTAGACGGAGAAGATACATTGACCGGAAGAAAAGCGCATACGCTCACCCCAATCCAGTTTTGTCTAAGGTTTGTCAATAGAACTGAGTTTGGATGAGGTACTGCGATGAGTAGAAGACATAAAAGTCAGAGAGGCGGAAGTGCAAGCCTCATTTTCAATCATTCATTTCTATTTGAGATGGAGGTGTGAAGCTGGGTGACCATATTATATAAGTTGAAGTCCAAAATAAACAAGACTGATCTAAAATAAAAACGGCAGGAGTTTTGTTCTGATAACTTCGAGTTTATTTATTCAAAATAGTCCCCTCTGGCTTCGATACACTGTTTTGCGTGATTTAAAAGCTTTTCGAAAGAGCGTTTCAGGTCATTGACCGGAATGTAATTCAGGATGTCGGTACAAGCCTTTTGGATGGCCTTTTGGACGGACGCAAAAGGTTTTCCTTTCATGGCCAAATGCAGTTTTCCGAATAGGTAGAAATCACAAGGAGCCATATCAGGCGAATACGGTGAGTGATTGATGGCTAAAATGCGATTTCTAGTCAAAAAATCAGTCACAAGAGTGGATCGAGGAGATGGTGCATTATCATGCAATAAGCGCCAGCTTCTTCCTTTGCGGTATTCAGGGCGAACTCGACCAATGTGATGCAACAAACGTCCAAAACGCCAAGATAGAAAATTGCATTGACGGTTTGGTCCGTCGGCGCGAACTCTTTGTGGACAATTCCCTTGGATTCGTAAAAACAAATGAACATCGACTGATTTTGACTTCTCCAAACGCGATTTTTTGGGTGGCGGCTCGTCTGGGGTCTTCTGTTCGGCACTTTGACGCTTAGTTTTAGGTTCATGTAGGAAACACCACGTTTCATCACCAGCTACGATTTTGTAAAGGAAGTTCTCGTCTTTTCTCGCCTCTTTAATGAGGTCTTTGAATGTAGAATTTTGAGCAATTTTTGGTCTTCAGTTAACTTGTGCGGAACGGAACCTGCACAGACCTTTTGTAAGCCCAAATGATCACTTAAAATACGATAAATCGATGTTTTGGAGATATTCAACTACGATTCCATGAATTTCAACGACTATTTCGGTTCATTTTTGATAAATTTACGAACAATTTCGATGGAGTTTATGTCCTCACAACCATCTCTGAAATGGAGATAGTACATACATTTTTTTCATAAATTCAAATGTTTTGGTGAACGTTTACAGATTTTAAAACAAAATTTAATTTTAGTTCTTTCTTCGAAACTCATTTTTGTACCGATGACGCAAACATATTGACACTTTAGACGCAATAGCTTCGCTTCCACTGAGCCGAATGTCACCAAGATTTCACTGGAAGTCAGCTAGGGATGTAACTAAGTGAAAGATGGCGCCACCAAAACATTTTTATGACGCCAGTCTTCTTCATTTTGCACTTCACCTTGTATTATATTATTAGCGGTAAGAGTTTTTTTTATTTAAAATAATTAGATTTTCAGTAATTTCTATCATCTCGGCCCGATGCAGAACTTTTCCAAGAGTTACCAATTAGTTGTCAACGGGTATATGTAAAGAGAACCCTTTTCTTTACCTCCAAATCTTAACTATTTTAATCAACAAATTATATAAATTCATACGTAGGGGAGATTTTCTTAAGCTTTCACTTATCAGGCAACAGCATCACTAATGTCCACTTAGATTTTCAAAACTTCAATTTCGACATTTCTCACACACACTTCCCCGTAGCCAAAAATAATTCCTGCACAATTTTGTCAAACATTCTTTGAGTAGCAACCACATACCGACATTTGCGGGCAGTCTAAAGTAAATAAAACGATCTAGGCAGGGTCTGTCCATCACAAGGTGCGGCTGAAAGCGAGCGCTCGTTTTAGAGCAAGTGGCTAGCAGAAAGAAAACAAAGGCTTCAGCTACAATTTGAAGGAATGCTCAGCTCTTTAATTTTTGCCTTCTGATGTCTTCACAAGAGTAAAAGCTAACGTCCCCGCCTTATAAAACATGCGATGGACATAGTAAGATAATAAGACCATCAGGATTTGCGTTAGGGTACAAAAGACCATGAGATCGAAGTGCAAACCTCCAATAAACCTAAATCTAAATATGCGTTTGTAAAGCAGCTCTCTACCATTGAGAACCTTAAGTGATAATTGATGCCTTGAGAGCTATATCGAGCCAATGCTGGAACAGATATACGCATTTTGGAGTTTTTTTTTTAAAGGGGGTTTAAAATGCCTAATGTATCATCAAAGCTGGCATCGTAACAATGGTATGTCCGGAGACAAAAAAAAAACGCCCCATCATTTGGAACCGTCGCCCACCCTGGAATCGCTTTCGCATTACTTCAGAGTGGCGTTCAATATTCCTCATTACACAGGTCTATGCCTATGAGCCTGCGGCCAGGTCGCCCTTTTTTATACATACCAAGTAGGGACGTCTTTTACGGGTCCGCCATCTATCGTTACGGATTTGAACTAGGTATTAGTTGAAGAATGGTAACACTTAGCTGTCATCTGATTTGACAGAAAATTAGTTTTATTCTTCCGCTGAACGAAAATGGTTGTGTATACGCTCAAAGAACGCTGGGAAATATTGCGACATTACTTTGAAAATCATGGTAATGTTGCAGAAAGTGTACGAAAATTACGTACGGCAATGGGAAGAAGAAAAGCACCGAATGAAGCGTATGTGCGTTACTTTGCGAAAAAAGTAAGAGAAACTGGGTTGCTTATTGACAAACCAACGCGTGACCGACCAAAAACCGTGCGTACACCCGAAAATATTGCTGCTGTGGCCGAGAGTGTTCGTGAATTACCAGGAACATCAGTTCACCGTCGTTCTCAACAATACAATCGAAAATGTGTTGAAAAATTGGACCGATCGTATGGGATGGTGCAGGGCTAGCCGAGGCAGCCATATGAATGAAGTTGTGTTCCATCATTAACCGGAAGGATTGTACTTCTAAATAAAAAAAACAGTTTGGAAAAATATTGAGTAGTTTCTTTTTTATAGCATTTTTACTTCCGTAAAGTTATATGGCGGATCCTTTATTAGCTTGGTCATCCATCTACTGCGTGTTTCGTGGTTCCAGCGCTCTTGCCATATCTTTCTTCCATCCTCTCTCCCCCACCACTTTATCCTCTCAAAGGATAGTAAATCTATCGGTATTGCTCCGCTTATCACTCGGCCCTGATACTGGAATACCCAGATTACCCGAAGACAAGGTCCGATTGGACGAAAAATCAATTAGTCCTTTGAGATACCATTGCAGAGAAAAATAAAGGGGAAGGAACAGGACAAAGACGAAAATTCGCAAGAAAAAAAGGAAAAAATTATAATCTGTGATTAAAAATATATGAATTCGGAACGAGTGCAAGAATATTACATTATTCAACAACTTTTTTTTTAACAAAAATTGAATGTGATAAAAAGCGCAGATATACTTTATACGCAGAAAATTATAGTAAAAAACATAAATTCATTATATTCCGCCTTTTGTTATTTGCAGTAACTGATTAATCGCCACGGGTAGTAAGCATAGTACAATAACAAAGTGTATTGTATGAGTGCCATGGGGTGATCAACGACCAACAAAAGTACAAAATCGCTACCGACTAAAGCCATACCGCCTCCTCCGCTGCAGCAGCCAACGAACGCGATGTTTGGGCATTTGGATAGGACGCCACTGGGTATGTTGACAAAATTGTCATAATAATTGAGTTGTAAATATGCATAGGCTGCCGCGCATTGTGCGATTAATGTACACACACACATGCACCTAATAATATACATACATACATAAATACTTCTACAAATAAGTACAAGTACACATTTGATGGCATGCAAAGCAAGTGAACGGGGTCAGCAACATTTATGTGCATAAAAGACAAAAAATAAATCAAAAAACAAAGGTATAATTTTGTAAGGTTCATATGGGTACGGGTGTTATGTTTTGGACATTGGTCGTTACGAAAAGCAACGCTTCATATAATAAATACAAGTTTTATTTTAATAAGTTTTTCTTTCTTTTTGTAGCTTTTTTTATGGAAAGCAATAAAAATTGTACAACCTAGCAAAAAAATACTTGTACACTTACTAAAAGCGGCCAGCTGGGCGGACTGACACGGACATGTTATTGAACGGATGGGCGCATTTGGGTGGTGGCCCTAAAGCAACAACCATACACACATAAAAAAAGTATAATAAATCATAACAATGAAGAAAGCAAATGTGGCATATGATGCAAAAATGCATGCGGCCAAAATGGGCATGAAGAATAGGTAAGAAAAAAAGTTACAATTAAATTAATTTTTGTCATAACAACGAAAAGCGTGCAGTCAAATGAAAATAAAGTCGGAGCGTGCAGAAATGTTTAAAGTCAATGAACCAAGTTGTGCTAAGTGCCAAGTGCGTGGGTAACATCAAGCTGGCGAGTGAGTGAGTGAGTGAGTGAGTAGTGGTGAATGTGTCAAAATTGACGACTTTGGCACCGAGTGGGTATGAATGAGTTTAAGCACAAAATATTACAATGTATGCGCATTAGGGTGGATTACTATACATAAAAACAAAAAGACACAAAACACAAAACAAAAAACGAAAAAACAAAAAAAAAACAAGCAAGAATAAAAACGAATGGTATAGTTTTTCTATGGAAATTGTAAAATTTCTTGTAATTTAAGATTTCTCCACCATATTTGGGGAAAATATTAAGATTTACGGGAGTTGAACCGAGTTCGCAATACCACAAAACAAAGTGTTTTTTTATTAAAAAATATTTTTACCAATAATCAGCTTAAATGATAAAAAGTCTGCATAAAAAAACGAGTTTTTTTATAAACTTAAAAATATGTTTCCCAAAAACTCACCTCAGATGATAGCTTAAACTTAAAAGATCGGCATGAAAAGAACGATTTTTTTTTATAAAATTAAAAATATTTTTCCCAAAAACTCATTAAATATAAAAAACAAAATCTTTTTTAATAATCATCTCAGATAGAAGACTTTAAGCTTAAAAGGTCCGCATAAAACGTGATCAAAAGAGTTAAAATAATGACATTTGCGAAAAAAATTTGGAAGCCTAAGGTAAATAAGATGTATCATTTAGGGTCTGCCCATCACAAGGTGCGGCTGAAAGTAAGCGTCCGTCTTAGAGCAAGTGGCGCGCAGAAAAAAAATAAAGTCTTTAATTACATTTTGAAGGGCTTTCTTTAAATGTTGTCTTATGGGAGTAATACCTAACGTCCCCGCCATAGAAATCATGTGATGGACGAAGTAAGAGAAGACGAACATCAGAACTTGCGGTAGTCACGCAACTGCTAACAATCCAACATTGAGAGCCTTAAGAGATAATAGGTGTTTTACGCAGCATGGTTCTGGCAGTTCTGCTAGATGTTAATAATTAATTAATTTTGAAGAAATGAAAAGTGTATGAAAGGACTTTCCAAATATACCTTAACCCTTATGCATCATTCGACGGAATAATCCGCGAAACTAAAACTATCTCTGATCACCATCATCCTTCTGTTGTCTTCGTTATAGAATAGATGCAGCCAATCTTTTTGCAGATTTTTTATGTTGAAATTTTCAAGGAGACTCTGATTTAATTCATGAGTGTCACTCGAACACGAATTCCTCAATCAATTTTGGTTCGTTAACCTTAATGCTTTCTGATATTGAAGATGGCATTCGGCAACTCAAAACATCAATAAAATCTGATATAGATGGGCTCTCTTCGTATCTTTTAAAAAACTGCTCTGCAATCGCCTATCCACTTTTATTAATGTTTAAAAAATCCCATGAACGAGGAGAACTCATAAATGCCTGGAGAGTAACAACCATTAATCCAGTACTCAAAAGTGGAAATAAAAACAATATTGCCGAATTATTCTGATCACCAAAAGCGAAATAGTCCGCGCGAACAAAAACTCTCTCTTATCACCAATAACGGAGTAATCCGCAATAAATAATTTTTTATTGTTAAAGTTTGAGAAAAATAAATCATTTTGTAATGTTCCCTTTTATTAGAACAAACAATAAAAGTCTGCGGACGAAAGGTATTTTGAGTACATCGCGCATTTCGAGCGGTGATACCAAAGGGTTAAACGTCTAAATTGGTCAAGATTTGGCGGGTTGGTTGGTTAAAGTGGTGATTCATCTAGAATCCTACTAGTGCTTCCGCACCATTGTCGCTACCAACTTGTTTAACAGTTATTTACAGCATGACTATGGCCAGCCTCTAGAGTTTAAGAACTTTATTAGGCTGTCGACGTCTAAGCCAGACAGTTGCTCGAGATTCTCGAACAATGGTTTGCCAAGGGTTGACGTTCTCTCCTCCCATAAGGCAGGGCATTGACAGAAGAAATGGAAAATCGTGTCTTTTTTCTCCGGTTGATTACAACTCTGGCTGTATATATGGGATTCCCATTTTGCCTATAAAACTAGAAGCCACTTAGCACTGCCATGAGTCTGCAGGCATCCTTTCGTTTAATATTTGTCAGTATTGACGTTTGTTTGTAGCTGTAGGTGGGCCATAACGTTCTTGTAATTTTGCATGTTGTCTGATCCCTCCATCTACATTTCGCGATTTGTAGGTATTTTGGGGAGATTATATTCTTGAATAGTATAGTATTTTTGATAGTATTGATTACACCCATTCTGCAACAATGTTATTCATAGCTGATCCAACTCTTGCCTGTTCATCCGGCTTTTTCGTTTCATTCAATGTTCTGTTGTCCCGGGACACAGATTAAGGTAACTTTATGGTTTACATTCAAGATGGTAAGGCTATTTCTGCTTTGTTCCACCAGTTTATAGTTGTTGTGACCGAACTAGTACCTGGTTTGACTATCCGAAAGAATAGCGATATTGCACTTAAAAGAGAAATCTGCGATTAGTAGCTTACAAGCTTCCCTATTGTCAGTACTTCCTCCTGAAAGACACTGTGAATATTCGGAAGTCGCACATATTTTCAATTCTAAGTCTATGGGAATATATACCATCTCCAACACCTCCAACATTTGGCTGAGTTATTCAATTTTTTCTTAAACCTCTCTTCCAAAAAAAGTAAAAAACAGCATAAAAAATATCATTATTTTGATTAGGTTGTTAAAATTTTTAAATGTTTTTATGCAGACATTTTAAGCTGAAACTCTACTAGGAGCTTTTTCGTGGCAGAAATACACTCGGAGGTTTGCCATTGCCTGCCGAGGGCGACCGCTATTAGAAAAATGTTTTTCTTAATTTTGGTGTTTCACCGGGATTCGAACCTGCGTTCTCTCTGTGAATTCCGAATGGTAGTCATGCACCAGCCCAAATTTAATAATTCCTTTGAAAAAATTGCAACTTATTTATTGGTGAGACACCCTAATGTACATACCGTATTTTATAAAATTGAAGGTGCAGCGAACAATAGTAAAGGTAAATTTCAAGAAATTTCAATTAACTGATGTAGACCAAATACATAGATATGATATATTTACCTAGTTTGTAAGCGTTTAGCCAAAAACTGCAAATTGCTATTCTGCAAAAGCTTATGTAGGCGCTCAACTATTGACAATTAGTTCCGAAACTTTCTTTTATATGTAATTGTACAAATAAATAAAGAAAACGTCGATAAAATCACAGAAATAATTCAAGTTGAACGGCATGTTAATAGTCGCAGCATCGCTCAGGAACTAAAGAGCGACCATAAAACAGTTTTAACCATTTGAGCAAAAATTTGACGCAAACATAATGGATTTCTTTTCGCCAAACTAATATTAATATTATTGTTATTGTTGTATAAATAAGTGCAGTCTGTGTCAGAAGAAAAGAACCGCTTTTTTTTTTTGTAACTTCAAGATATATTGCGCTCTGCTTTTTGCCGCGTAATAGTTCCACTCAAGGCCTACGACACCAGTGCTAACTCAGGTTAGTGTCGTTCATAACTTTCTCGTAAACGAAAACAAACAAAAATGAGTGAGAAGTACGCGAAGCGTTTTGAGGCGGTATTTTTATTCACGCATTCGAAAGAGCCGAAATTATCTTACGCCGCGGTTACAACTTTTTAAGCGGGACCCTTTTTTTGTGACTACGCCAAGCACGATCAGTTCTTGCTAAGAAGGGAATAGATGTGAGTATCAACACCATCAAAAGTCGACTGAAGGAGACGAACATGTCCTGCCATCTCACATCATCAAAACCACTGCTCTCAGAAAAACACATTGAGAAACAACAAAACAAGAAAATGGCATCACAGTATTGGACTGGCCTTCCTAGTCCCCAGCCGCCAACCCCATTGAAAATGTGTGGGGAATTATGAAAACGCATCTTGTCGGAACGGCAGTCCATGATTTAAAGCAACTCGTGCGTCAAGTACGCAAAATTTAGTCCTGTTTGACGACGAGCAACGCAGAAAAGCTGGCTCAAAGCATGCCGAGAAAATGCCAGGCAATACTCGACAACGATGAGGTGTACACGGTTTATTGAGTAATTGCGGCTCGTAGTTTTGTACATACTTTCATGTTAAAAAAAAAACAATAAATATATATCTTTTATACTTCATGAATAACCGTGGCTCCTATTTTCCCAACTTTCTCTTTCTATTTATCTCCTTCGGCTTGAGCCTCAAAGATTTGGATGTTTCAAAATTGTGGGCCGATAGCATCAAATTGCCAGCAAAAAAGGTGGGTATGTCTTGTAACGGAATAAAACATTTTGTATACGATTTTGTGAATACAGATGAAGTGATAGTTCTTGGCACGATTTAAATCCGGTTTTTCCGGTGAGGTCGAACCGACTGCAAGCGGGAACGAGGCGAGTGAGTTTGGTCGGGCACGCAATCATTTTTAATTTGCTACACACTCCGCCCGTAATTTTGCCAGTTTTGATTTTCTACGTCAGTAAAATCGTGTATTCTTTGATAGAGGGAGATTTCAGATTTAATTACAGACCCCACTCCACCTACTTTTCACAATCAAGGGATAATTTAGGGTGATTACCTACTGGACTTTTTAAGAGGCAATAATTTCAACAACTATAGCTTTTTGCAACCCTGTACGTATTTGAGTGCGATTGTGCGCAGACGCACGGCTCGTATGAATGGTGACGGACAAGGCAGGTAAAAAGTTTGCGCGCGTAAAATTTTGCTTTCTTCCAAACTATGCGCTTGAAATGCCTATTCTCCTATGCACTTGCATACATACATTTTTCTTTCTTTTTAAATACTCAATGGTTTAGTTTTAAATACCCGCCCTCTATTTTGACTGTACGGGCGATTTTATGACTTACGGCGCATTAAGGCAAATTCGAAAGTGCAATAAAACGCATTCACTTGCAGTGATTCAATTATTTAATTGTGAAAAATTATTGTTATTAAAAGCACTTGCAAGTACAGTAAGTGCTGAGTATGACATAAAAAACTAACACCAAAGAAAATAGCGCCGAGCTTCGTTGATGACTCATAACCAGCTTGCGCGGTTGAGTCATTGTAATGAGTGTGAAAATAAATATTAATGGGCATATTTAACAAGTAAAAACATAAATTCAAGAGTGAACGACAAATCAGCGCAGTAATGAAATAAAATTTTAAATTTAAAATAATTGAATTGAGTCTTCATTACATGGCGATGATTAATGTTGAATGGCAAATATATGGAAATAAAACCAGTGGTGCGAAATTTGCTATACCACAAAATAAATCATAAAACTAGCACTGCGGGTGAATATCATCAATTATTACAAGTTACAACCATTTGTTTAATACTCGTAGGTATGAGTGTACGTGTATGTGTGTGTGTCTATTTCCTACATATGCATGAACTAAGCAAAGTGCATAAATCGAGCCAAGGTTGATTGCAACTACCCTCTCGCATTTGTTAAGCTTTGAATATGCGCGCACACCACTTGACTGGCCCTAATGAAAGCTACACACAAACCTTATTCAGCGATACAGTGTATTGTGCACTGTATTAAGTTGATAATTTTTTTTAATTTTTCTCTATTTCATATTTTATTATTTTTTTGCATATCTCGTAATTATTTCTTCACATATACAGATGAACATTCCGTTCAAAATTCTCAATACGAAATTTTATGAAACATATTTTTTTATAAAAATATAGTTCATACGACAACATAAACCATATAACGCAAAGTTTCAAACTTTGAACACAATTTTCAAAAATCAAAAAATAAAATTTTGTTAAATAACTTTTTGTTACATTTCATTCAAACTTTCAACTTTCTAACTAGAATTTCTAAAGGATTTTCCAATAACAGGTGTTACTTTGAATAGCCCGCTATTTCGGTAGATGTCACTTTTGTAGCTGTCATTTTTTGATATTTCAAAAGTAGAAACTACGCCTTTAATAAACAACGCATTGAAATGATTAAAATTCACTATAAAAATGGTGAAAATTTGGCAGAGACGGTTCGTAAAACTCGAACATTTTTGGGTCATCGTGAAGCACCTTTTCGGACCGCAATACAGAAATCGGTGAACAAATTCGAGCTCTTGGGACAAGTTAGTGATGTGAAGAATAAAACCCATACACGTCGCTCAAGAACAGCCAAAAATATTGCTGTTGTAGCCGAAAGTGTTGAAGAAAACCTAGGTTTGTCCATTCCTCGTCGTTCTTTGGAATTAGGCATTTCGCAAACGTCATTACACGGTATTTTGCATAAAGATTTGGGTCTTAAGGCTTATAAAGTCCAGTTAACACAAGAAGTCAAGGCGGCCGATCATCAACAACGTCGTGTCTTTGCTGATTGGGTTGTTGAAATGCATAAAAATGATCCATCGAAAAATCATCTTCAGTGATGAGGCCCATTTCCACCTCGGTGGCTTCGTCAACAAGCAAAATTGTCGGATCTGGGGCTCAGAAAATCCAAGAGTTATTGTTGAAAAGCCTCTCCATCCTCAACGTGTGACTGTTTGGTGCGGTTTATGGTCCGGCGGAGTCGTTGGACCTTACTTTTTCGAAAATGAAGCTGGAGCAACAGTTACGGTGAATGGATTGTGTTATCGCGAGATGATTAACGATTTTTTATGGCCGGACTTGGATGGTATTGATCTGGACAACGTTTATTTTCAACAAGATGGCACTACATCGAAACCATAATACGAATATCAAAATAACACCTCTTATTGGAAAGCCCTTTATAACTTTTTTGGGTATGCAGTTTTATGGGTGACCATAAAATGTTCAAGTTTTTCAGCAGGATTTTTAGAATTTTTCTAGTTGTGCCGTTCATTAAATTTTAGTAAAGAGGTACTTTTTCCATTAGGGTTTTTTGTAAAAACCATGTTTGACTGCTGTCAAACTAAATACATAATAGTTTTAGGTGACTACAAAATATCGTTGATTTTTGGCAATTTTTTCTGTTGACAGTGATGACCAATTTCCTCAAAATAAAAAAAATATGTCGATTAAAAAAATTTAAATTTTGGGGAAAATTATCAGAATTATCACAATTTTCATTATTTTTTTAATTTTTCGCAAATTTTGAAAACTGATTTATGTGAGTTTTGATGTATGAGTTAAATGTTTATAAAAAAAAAATAAAAAAATAAAACACCAACTAAACAAATGTAAAATAGTAAAAATTGTTGCACTATTTTATTGTCCAAGAGTGTACATATTCAAGAGCGGAAGCAGTGGTCCACCCAGGACTGTCATGCTAAGAAAGAAGAAGAATTGTGTATTTAACCCTTAACGGCCGAAAGGCTCCGCTACGGGGGCATACATATGTAGTACTTATGCGACAGAAAACGAAAGGCCCCAATACGGGGACATGAAAAGAATTCAGTTTTCATTTCATGAATTTATCATCGCTGTAGTTTTCTTTAACAAATATTGCAATTTTGCACATCCCTAGTGATGATTGTTGATCATATAAAATTATAAATCAAGTAAATATATTGAATTCATATCTAAATACATCAGTTTAAATGTTTAGTTTAAGTTTTCATCCTTATAAACGTTTTAGAATTTCACCTAATTTTCCGCCGTCTTAGGGCGAGTAAATTAATCATCCAATTCTTGCTTAATTTTTTGAACTAAATAAAAAAATAATAATATTGAGTAACGACATTCTTCATTTTGGCCATTACGCACGCCACTGTTTGTTTGTTCGTATACTGCAACTGTCAAGTTCACAAGTGCCAAATATAATATAATTGACGTTGGACGCCATTTATAAAAGCTCTAAACCTTGCGATGGGTGATTAATTTTGCGCCATCTTATACTGTATATACTCCTATATTAGAAACACTGTATTACATCCGCCACCAATACCGCCAAAGACGCATCGATGAGTCTCCTTGAACTCTTTGATGGTGGACAGCAGAAAGCACAAAGAGTTGACATTTCAAAGGGGTAAATTTACATATACAAATACTCACACACTTATGTATGTATGTATGCATGAACACAATATATACGTGTGCAATTGTATCATAAAGCGCACTGTTGCTGCAGCAATGATATCAATCGATTGCCGCCTATTGCAAAATACCACTCGTGTTACACTGCATTCACGCATTTGACCGGATGAAGAAAAGTATGAATTGTGAAATGATGGGCATGTGTGCATGCAAATAAGTGGGTATTAGAGCAAAGAGGGTGTACGAGTAGTTAAGGATGTAACCAAGCGAATTTGAGTAGTTGTGGGTGAACGATAAAGCAAGTGGGTGCATTCGAATGGCAGAACAAAAATGATACCAGCGTCAATATGTATGCAAGTACACATTTAAGCAAACGAAGGGTGCGTATTATAAATTTATTATCAGTGAGTTGCAGTACGTTTTCAATTAAATAAAAAATACTGTACACATAAGGCTAAGGTACCATTAAAATGAGGGTGATTTGTTGCTGCTTGCTTTTCAAAAGCAAACTACGCTTGCATGCAAATTTTATGTATATTTCACGCACATACATACATACAAGCATACATTGGGACTCGCCACGCGTAATCTATGCCTATGTACATATATGTATCATAATTAAGATTTAAAATGGTAAAAAAATATCCGCTGCTGTCAGTTGCGAGTTTTATTTTACAATCAAAACTACCCTGCACTGCTCGGAAGTAAAAATAATATATTTATCACATATGAAATATACATACACACATATATATTTTACACATTCGTATTTGTTATCTTCACACATATATACATTATATAGGCAAATCCATATGTGTAGCTTGGTCGTTTTCGTACTATAAGCTTTCTACAATTCTTAAGAATTGGTTCCATTTAACTTCGTCATAAAATAAGGCGGAAAAGGCCATGGCGAGATAAAAATAAATTCAGTTCAGGCGCATTTGTATGCTGTACTATGTAAAATTACAAAAAACAAAAATATCCCAGACGTAGTAACTTTAATCAAAAATGCGTACGAGACGGCAAAAGGCCTCAATGGATGACAATAGAAGGGCTAACATTTTCTGTGGATGCTGTACGCCGCTATTCATACATTCTGATGACTTTTAAAAAAGTTGAAATATTTCGATATTTGTTCTTTTTCGTTTGATTTATTTATTATTTATTTTATATGTTTCTGTTTTGATATAATTTTTATTTTTCTAATTTTTGTTTTATTTATTATTTATTTTTTTATTTGTTTTTGCTTTAATTTTTATTTTTTATTATTTTTTTTTTGTTTAAACTTTTTTCATTTATTATTATTTTTATTGCTTTTTTTATTTTAATTTTAATTTTTTATTATTTTATTTTTATTTGTTTTCTGTTTTAATTTTGATTTTTATTATTACTTTGATTTTTTTTTTTTGTTGATTTTTTTTTTTTTGTTTCATTATTTATTATTATTTTTTTCTTTCTGTTCTAATTTTTATTTTTTCATTTGCTTCTTTTTGTTAATTTTTATTATTTATTATTTTTATTGCTTTTTTGCTTTAATTTTTATTGATTATTGATTATTATTTTGATTTGTTATTTTTTTAATTTATCTTTTTAATTTTTTTTATTCAGGACATTTTTGTTTTTTTTTAGTTTTGTTATTTATTATTTTTTTTTTTGTTTCATGGTATGCCATTGTTATTTTTATTTTGTATTTATTATATTTCGACATTTTTTCCTTTGTTATATACTTCTGTTATTTCCTATCATTTTTTATTTTATTTTTCATGGTTTTAAGTATGATTATTTTTAACTTACTACAATTAGCATTTTCATTTATTAGAAAAAGTAAAATGAAAAGTAGAAGTGAAATTCTAAATAAAAAAAAGCCAAACAACTTAAAACGATATAATTTCTGATGGTAAAATTAACAAAAAAAAACCTTATGTAATGATAGCGGAAGTCCCTCATTTTTTTATATTTAAAAAGTCCTACAATTTTTAGTTAAAAAATATGTGCATATTTTCATCGGAATGAGCAATGTCGGCAACTGGTTTAAAACTGGTTGATGTTTAGCTCCTGGGCGATGCTACGACTACTAAATGCCGGCCAACTTCGGAATATTCGACATTTTCTTTAAGGGGTTAGGTGGGTTACAGAGGTTCAAAAAAGGTATTTTTACTATTTTTTTGTAATATATACAATCATATATTTTATTTAAACAATTCAGCATATCAAAGATACATATTTAAACAGTATTTTGTGAAATTTTTATTTAAAAATTCCGAAAACTCAGCCGTTGGTACCTCATCTCCCTTAACGTCTCACAAAAAAATGCTCTTGCCGTGGACAGCATAACTCATTATTGGTTCATCTAAAATCAAAAAACCAAAAATATTTCGTTAGTACATGGAAAAATCTTGTTACTGGACGAAGGAAAAAAAAAAAATTTAATTTGAATTTTTGACAGACTTTGAACAAAAAAACACATTTTTTGGTAAAATTTTCGTCATGTGTTGGCTCGAAAAAATTAGTTGTAATAAAAAAAAAAAAAAATCCTTCGTTCAATAACTTGATAATGTTATTCCAAAGATGTGTGCAAAATTTGAACAAAAACGCTTCATAACTTTTCGAGAAATCGCGTCCACCGACTTAAAAATCGAGTTTTGAGATAAACGCGTTTAAAAACGAAACGCTGAAACTGACATGGCCTGATGGGCGGAACTTCTGAAGGGTCTATCTCGTAGAATTTTACTCGGATCAATTTGAAATTTTAGGAGAATATTTTAAACATATTATACTATTTAATAAGACAAAAAAAATCGATTTTTTGAAATTTTCAAACCCATCTAACCCCTTAACATAAGAATGCGTGAACGAAATCGACGAAACCAAAATTGCCCCTAATTACCTCTCACTATTCACAATTTTAGCGGCGGGCTTGCATTTTCGTCTTTATCAAAGAAAAACTGTTCAATGTACCGAATTTTCTCTTTGTTGACTTTCATTGTTAACACCCTGTACCTCACAACTAAATGAAACAAATAAAAAACAGCAAGAGTTTTTTAGTGTGGAATGTCACAGTTTTACAATAGTAAAAAATATTTCGCCATGAAGCCCTAATAAGTCACAGTTGGTTTTCTGATAGTGCAATAATTTTGCTAAATACGTTTTTGCTTTGATATTTAAAAAACAAATGGTTTACATTGCATTTTAGTTTTTTTTTTTTTCAAACCATCTGCTTAGTAAATGAGCTGTAACAAATAATTAAATTTGGCAAACAACTCCGCACTTCTAGAGAGTTCGAGTGCATTTTTTTTCATTTTTTTTTATTTGGTTGCTCTGGGTGTTTGTAAAATAAGTGCATGTCGGCTACCTACATGGATTTAAATGTGCACAACTGTTAGTTTGCATAAGATTTACATATGTACAGACATACATATGTATGTGGGTAACAAAATATGTACAATTGGCACAAACATTTTTGCTGCTTTTTAAATCAACTTTAGGGAATGTTGTTATTGTTCCTCATACAATTCGTCGTGCATCGTTGAGACGTATTTTTGGAAAATATGTATTTGGACATTTTCTCATTCTTCTTATTTTTTTTTTAATCTCTTTTATCTTTTTTCTTAAAATGTTTGCTACCCAAACTCGTTTTCGTAGCATTTGCTTGGCGAAATTGCACTTGGCAGTCTGCCACTATCACAGGTCAGCTGCAGAAGTTGTAGGCTCCCTCGCTGACTCCGAACCTTTTGCTTCTTTTGTATAATTGTATATGCGAAATTCCTTTTCTACTTCAACCTTTGTGCATATTTGTTTTGAAACCAGTTTTTGTTTGCTTTGTGTGTGTGAGTGTATGTGTATTGAAGTGCGATATGCTAAATTGCATTGGAGGGCATTACATAGGCCACACAGCTACCTTTCAAAGGACTTCATAAAAAGTTAATGCAAGACATAGAGAATATTCTGCTTTAAATGCGAATAGGAATGAGTGAGAACATAAAAATTTTATAATTAAAGTATTTAACATAAATTTTAGTCATTAAAGTCGCTTGCGATCTTTGAAGGCATTAAAGTCGAATTGGAAATAAAATGGCTTACGTACTAATAATATTTTAGAAATAATCACAATTAAATACGATCTCATATGAATTTCGTGTTACTGCAATTACGGCGTTTGTCTGCACGTTTGCTCTAATGGTATGCAATTTCTGCAACTCCCTCTTAAAACGCATTCGTGGGGCATAAATTATGTGATCACAATAAATGCCAGCTTAAGTCGACTTAAGAATTAATTGATCTATTTGCTAACGCATTCTGCTTATAAAACTCTATTTTTAAGTTAAAGGAGATAAGGGTCCTTAATATTTTTTCCCCCATTTTTTAGCCTTTGAAAAAGTGATTTATCTTCAAAGCATCGTTCTCCACTTAAGCGTTTATAGCTTATAACCAAGATATTCATTTTACTATAACCTACATGGGAGTTAGGCCTAGGTTCCTCACTGTTTAGGGCTGCTCTAACTAAAAGCTTTCGTTTTTCCGTGTTTAAGCTTATTAGTAGAATTTTCGTTTCTCGACCGATCGTTTTCCCTGCTGGTCATCACTTTTTGAATGCTTACAATTTATATTAGTTTGGGGAAAAAGAAATACATTTTTTTCTCGTAAAGTATCGATCAAAAAATTTTAATTTAATGCTGGTTGTCAAGGTGACATTTTACACTAAAAAAATTATTTTGCTGTTTTCTGTTTGTTCCATTTAGTTGTTAGTTACAGGGTGTTAACAATGGAAGTCCACAAAGGCAAGGCAAAAATGCAAGCCGCTGAAATTATGAATGGTGGCAGGTAATTACGTGCAAATTTGGTTTCGTCGATTTTGTTCAGGCATTTTTCATGTTAAAGAAAATGTCCGAATGTCGATAAAATCATAAAAATAATCGAAGTTGACCGGCTGTTAAGACCGACCATAAAACTATTTGCGAAATATCTATACTATAAAGGTGAATGTCTGTACGTTGTCCGCGCATCACTACGAAACGACAACACCAAATGACGTAACAACTTTTATACATTCATATTTTCACCCAATGAAGGTTATAGGCATGTTTTTATGATGGAACTCCCTTCCCACAGCCCCCAGGCCGCGCCACCACTCTCATTCGTCACTAATAATCGAATATTTGCTTAAATTTAATCAAAAAAAATCTTAGTTTTTCCTATTTCCCACTATTTATAGCACACTCTAGACTTCATAATCCTCATAAGCTGTTCAACTATGACCCAAATGCAAAGTTAAAAAACGGTTTGAGATAGAAAATTAATAAAAATAATTTTGCTTGATATTTTTCTGATTGGTTGTTTTGATTTTATTCAACGAGGCATAGCAACGGATGCCGGGTATTGTAATATTATGGTTATTAATAAAAAAATGTTTTCTATGAAATTATTGTTTGTAATTCTTTTATATACATATCCTAAATCCCTCAAAACTACTCCTACGCGAGCGGGGCCGCGAGTTAAAGCTAGTATAAAATAAAAGTAATGTGTTTATTTTTTCCCAAACTATTATATTGTTTTTGTTCATCTTATTATTTTTTTAATAATAGCTATTTATTTTTATTAACAGCAGAGGGGTTACCATTTTTTTTTAAAACTATTTTCAGGAGAAAATAAAAAAAAAACTCTTTGTTTTAATATTACAAATTTTAAAGACAACTTCAACTATAATAAAAATGGGTTTTTATAACTTTGAGTTATTTCCTTGGGTTAAAAAACAACATAAAATATTGGTTGAAAAAATTATGAAAAAAAAATTTAATTCACCTATTTTTAAAAAATACATTATTAAACTTTAGTTGTGATGCCATACATCGGAGAGGAGAAAAGAGAAGGGAAGGAAGAGGGAGCCTTGGGATTAGAGACGATGATGACCATGCATTTTACGACGACGCCGACGATGGCTGATTTGCGTTCGTAGTTAGCCGCAACAAGCTACTGATGAACTTCACCAAATTTATATTTAGACCCGCTATATCCGTAGGCGTAGCGAAAAAATGAGAGCCCAGGTGTCTAAATCTTTGCCCGACGAGAGCAGGGTAGCTGAGAAGAAGGTGTTGAGATGATTCCACCTCGTCCTTCAGACAGCTTTTGCAGAACGGACTTGAGGCAATTCCAAGTCTCACGGCATGAACACCTAACGGGCAATGTCCGGTAAGGATACCCACCAAATTCGAGAGCTGGGGCTTTGTTAGCCTTAGGAGTTCCCTCGAGCGTGCCCGATCTACCCGTGGCCAGAAGGATCTGGCGATCTTGCATCTTTCCAGGAGCAAACCACAGGTTCTTAAGGGAAACCCAATTCTTTCATTTCGCGACGAAACCGTCTCCAAAGTTCCCTGTCTAGCCAGCTCATCAGCCCAGCAGTTTCCCTCTATGCCGCCGTGACCGCGGACCCAAATGAGCCTGATGTCGAAGTACTCGGATGCAATCGAGAGAGAAGCCAGACATTCCCCGACCAATCTCGAACGCACAAACAACGAGCCCAAGGCCCTAATTGTCGCTTGGCTATCGGAGTAAATATTTACTCTCTTAACGGTAATTACCGAGGTAAGCAACCAGAACTCTGCTTCCTTAATTGCGGATACCTCCGCTTGGAAAATACTACAGTGGTCCGGAAGCCTAAATTTAAGTTTGATGAGGCTCAATACTCATTCATTCCCTACAACTCTTGTTAACAAATTTTTTTCTGTGGTCAATAGATTTCGAGACAAAAAATTGTGAAAATATACTCAAAAATTTGATTAGCAGTAACTCAAAAAAAAAAATTTAAATTTTGCAAACCCGAATATACTCCGAATACAACAAAATTACCAAGTACAATTAAAATCTGCAACTCAAAAGTTCATGGCCAGATGGAACACCCCTAATTTACACATTTTTTAACCCAATTCCTCTGCCAATGCCCCGCTCTCGCCAGAATGCGATATCGCTGTTTAAACTCTTACTTCTGCAGATTTAGAATAGGCAGCCATCCACTGCATTTTACAGTTTAGAGAAGAGCCAAACCTAATTCTATATAACCGGCGCACTTTTTAGCTGACATTTTTCACCAATTTTCCAGAAATCTAAAAAAATCAAATTCCTTCTTATGATATCATTGAAATACGCCAAACGCCGGCATTTTTAAAAACCACTTTTACTTGCAGATTTGCAGATTTTGCCGATTTTGTGAATTTTCAATACCAATCTAACTGAGGACAAGTTTAAAATTTCGTTCAGATATCAAAATTTTCACTCGAGCTATCAAGCATATTTTTTTAGAAATCTGGATTTCAATGTGCCCAACTCTACAAACACACACCTATGCATAGATGGAGTGACAACTGTTTTATTGTAAATAGATCTAATAATTAGAAGTTGCGCAAAAGCTACAAAGTACAATTAATTACAACCCATTTCATCTGTCGACATTAGGAATTTTTTTACAAACTTATTAAGCGCACCTTACACTTTATACCTTATAAATGCGACTGCAAAGGTATGCGAACCTAAGTAAACACCGTAAAGACTTGTGAACAAAGTGATTCAGAACAACACTTGCCATGCTGCGCTAGTCATATAATAAAATAAACAGTACCAAGGTTTACATATACACTCATTGATATGTATGTATGTGTGTTTGTTTAAGTAACTGCAATCCAAAGCGTTCAAATTGCAAGTCTAAAGTAGCAATACATTTTGTTTGCACTGCAACAGCTGCTGTGACTGCTGCTATGACTGGCTGTTCAAGGAGGATTCGCACGTTCTAGACTTGCACTTGAAGTAGTGCATTAGGGTGCCCCACCAAAAAAAAAACAAGTTGCTCTTTTTTCAATCGGAATTATAAAATTTATTAGAATTGTAGTAGGATTTGTCTGTAATTTGTACGATTTGGAGCTAGTGCGACTGGCAAAATCTGTTTTTAAAATTTTTTAACAAAGAGGCAAAAAATTGGCACTAAATCGTTGGATATGATGAACCTACATCAGTCGGATCTATGTTACCGGAATGACCCGGATTTATATGCGGCCAAGAACTTGCTACTCTAGCATAATTACCCGTATAAGTATGGGGAATGTTTATGCAGCAACAACAACGTAAATAATTTGGTTTACCAGTTTGTATTTCATTACAAATATTCAAAATTATTTTGCAAATCACACCGAACTCTAGTCGTATGATTTGAAAACGTGCCTGGATATTTTAAATATTTCTGAGAAAGATTAAGATTTACTTCCAGTTCACGTAAATCTTAATCTTTCTTTTGAATTTTTGCAGAAGTATATTTTAAATATTTCTGAGAAAGATTAAGATTTACTTCCAGTGCAAAAATTCAAAACTGCTCCAAAAATTGAGCTTTTAGCAAATATGTTTTTTTTTTTCAAAAAATCTACTAAGGAAGACAGAAGAGTTTAAGCTTAAAAGGTCTGCATGAAAATTTTCAGAAATGGTATAACAGAATCAAAATTAAAAATAAATGGGATGTGAATGGGTTTATTTCACAAGAAATCAAAAAGGTGCGAAAACGCCTTTCTAAATGTAAAATGCATTAGAAACCTAAATCGGTCATGATTCGACTGAATCTAGTATTTCCTCAACCTATCTTTCTATCTGCAATTTGGATGTCAAACACTTCTTCCAGCGTTTGGGATGGCGTGCAGGTGGCCTCGTAGTCCTCGGCTTTCCCATCATTGAAGATTTAGCCAACCTATTGTCAGGCATAGGTGAGGTTAGTTTGAAGCGGTTGTCCACTATAGGACACACTCAGGCTCATGGCCCATTGTGATGCCGCGCAGGGAACTAGCCCTTATCGCTCCTGAAACCAATTTGTATAATACTTTTCAAAAATTTCGTAAGATCCTCAATTTCAACAGAGCTGAGATCTTCTAATTCATTAAAGAATTGTCCGCCCAAAATGGTGAGTCTACGTCTGGATAGAGCAGGAGAGTGACACCGAAGGTGCGGGATCATCCCTCCCTCTTCCTCATCTAGACAACTTCTGCAGAAGTCATGTATTTGCACACCCATTCTCTGGGCTTGCCTACCGATTAGGCAGTGCCCCGTAATAACTGAAATCAGTCTGTTAAGACTGTGCTTATCTCTTCTTAGTAGAAGTTCCGTGCGTTTAGCATTGAGAGTCGGCCACAGCTGTCGGGAGATTTTACAACTGGCCTCATTACGCCATCTTTCATTCGCTACTTTTACAATTTCCTCGCGGATACGTAGTTTACATGTTTGCAAGGGTATACTTACATCATTGTCTATATACTCATCAGTCAATTTGGTACCGATTTTCGCTAGTTCATCGACTCTGCAGTTCCCCTCAATGTCACAATGACCAGGAACCCATGCTATCATTAGGTGAAATGACTCAGCCATCTCGTTAAGAGATGCGCGGCATTTCATGGCTACCTTGGAGGTTGTCGACTGTTTTGTGAGGGATATTATCGCCGCCTGGCTATCAGTGAAAATGTAGATATTATCTCCAGGTATCGCACCACACTGTACCAGTGTCACGGTTTTCAAACTGATGGAGATCCCCAGATGCTCGGAATTGTCAGGCATGCGTAGCACGGGATTTTTCCACGTCCTTCATCGTCTTCGGCTCCACCTGACAATATCTTGCGCATCTCATATCCCTCTAATCTCTTCGTTTCGCAGAAGATCTCTGCGATTACGTTCTGCGATTGATCGCAATGCTGCCATCTTAACCGCGACCATTGCTTGCTGTGTTGCAATTGTATCTGCTCGGGTTTCGACGGCATTGGTGCTTACTGGTCGAACACATGTTTTATAAATTCGGACTTTGCCTTTTAGATGCTTATTTATGTGGTTGTTTACTTCAGCTGTTCATTTTTTGATGATGAATTATGGTACCCAGGTATCAGAATTCCATAACCTGTTCGATACTCTTTGCGTATACTGTGAGCTTACACCTGAGCGCTTGTTTAGATATTGTCATGCTCTTCGTCTTGGCTACCGATATCTACATATTAAATGCAGAAACAGCTTTCTTGAAAGCATACAACATCCGCTGGAGGTCGTCTTCGTTGTCCGACATTATAACTGTGTCATCGGCGTAGCACATCAACTCGACTTCATTTCCCAGCAAATATCCTCTTGCCCGTGTAGATTTTACAGCAGATATTATCTCGTCTATAATCAGATTGATAACTATAGGAATTAAGCTCTCGCCTTGTCTCATCCCTGTTGCCACCGGTATTAGGGTTAATATTTCATTATTAGTCTTGACGGAAGCGGTGTATTCGGTGGTGTTGAGATTTCTAATTACTGCCAGGACATTGCTGTCAATATTACGTTTTTCGAGAATTTCAATTACATCTTTAAGAAAAACCCTCTCAAAAGCTTTTGTCAGGTCGAGAAAACATAAAAAAGCTCTTCTGCAATGCCAGTTTCCGCAATATAGTCAGCTAATACTTTAGTAAACTTGAAGTGACACGGCTTATGTCTTGAAACATTTGCCATTTTGAGCTGAGATTTATATCTTTTTCGAAAAAAAGCTTGTCTCAAGCTGAATTTATACTAATTTTTGCTAAAGTGTTACGCTTTAAAAGGTGTATTTGAATGCTGAATTTTGGGGGTCAGTATTACTCCCAGATAGCAATACTCACTTGTATTTGTTATATATGCGCCTTTAAATTGCCATTTTTCCTTGCCTAATTTTTCCCTGTAATTTTCCACCATTATTGGTGATTCCGCCTATACAATTTTGGAACATTCTTATGCAGACCTATTAACCCTTTGGGGACGAGTGTCGGCATATAGCCGCTCAAGCCGTTTTCCCGTTCCGGACGCGTGTTTGCATATAGCCGCCCAAATTAGTTCGTAGCTGCAAGGATCGCGACGTTTGTTGTTCGAAGCGATATGATACGCATAGGTATAGTAAAAGAGTCACGTTTACATTCAAAGACATTAGGTGCCATTAGCGATGATGTCTTACCTTCCTTAAACTTACGATGTAAGACGGCGGTAGAGTCAGAACTAATTTCAGTTCTACGATTCAGTTTCTCAGTGTCACTGCCAGAGGAACCAGCAGGCTTTTTGTATATTTTATATTTTAACCTACGCACGACGACTAAGCGATCTAGAGATGATACGTTAGATAGTGACAGTTCTGACGAATATTACCTTGAATCTGATAAGACGGAAGATGACGGCATTATTTCGTCAAGTGGAAGTGAATTCCGTGCAATTAGGAATCCAATCAGGCATTTCAACATTAGCAGTGATAGCAGTTTGTTTATAATTATTTTTTGATTTTATAAAAAATGTTGCTTGTGTTAAATAAAGCCTTAGTTTTTATAACTTTCAACGTATTTATTTGCTTTACTGCGCACTCCAATACCTCTCGTCCTCAGCGACGCTCGGTCGGCCGAGCAACTCGGCCCCAAAGGGTTAAACTTAAACTCTTTTATAATCTGAGCTTTTTTTATATGTAAAATATTATTATTAAATTATCTTTAGATAATTTTATTTATTGTTAAGAAACAGTGGATCTTAGGAGGTGTTTTCAGATCAGTCTAGCTCATGAGCTCTTAATACCTTTACGAAATATTTTGGGGGAGGAATGGGGCCAAATGGAAAAAGTGACCGTTTTTATGCGAAAAAGTAAAAAAAATTAAATTAAAAAAAATTTCTTCCGATGGGGTGATCAATTTTGCGCCACCTTGTACTTATTTCCAAATTTAATACATGCACACATCCACACATACATGCATGGAGGAATAAATAATTGCGCACAATTTGAAGCTAATTAGTGTTAATGTGATTCTCACACCAACTTCAGCAACACGATAACTCCACTCCACTTTGGCGATTGCGTAATTGCAATTTTATGAAAATTTATAAAGCGAGCGTTGACATGCGATTTTTACAGAGCTTTTATTGTTTGACTTCGCGTACAATTTCATATTAAGTTAATTTCATTGAAGGCTACGTAAGTAGAAGAAGGCGCTTATGAGGCATTTCGTGACTGGAATGGGATTAATTACACCCAATTTTGAGGCTTATATGCAGCATTAAGGGTTAAAATAGCGCTAGGATTTTGAAAATATTAGCATTTTTGGGCTTACCAACAGTTTAGGACCTTAAAAACACTATTCAACTGGTTTTATGTGGACATTTTTTTTTTCAAAGTTCATTACTTTTATAAAATTTGATTAAAAATCATCTATGTGCCTTCAAAAGCAATAGTTTACACATGACACTTTTTTTTTTTATTCTTCAAGGTCTTACATTTTCTCGGAAATTCGTCTATCACAAGCATCAAAAAGGCGATTTCGGAGATTAACTCTGTCGCCAAGAATATATTTTGTTGCAGGAATATATTTTTTTCATAATTTTCCCCCTTTTTTCATTCCATATTTTTTTTTCTTTTCTTTGCTTGTGCTTAGTAAAAATCTGAATTTCTTCATTTTCACCTAAAATTCTCATTTCCTAAATGCATTTTTTCTTTAGTCTCAGTGGCACTGCATACACTTCAACGTAATTTTTATGTCACAAAAGTGGGCGGCTAATTCATAGAATTACTTAACATCCTTCTTCTGCACATCTTTAGCAACTGGCTGCTTCACTGTAGCACCGTTAGAATGCTCCTTGTGCCACATCTCGGTATCTCGGTACATACTTACTTATGTATGTATGTCCATATGAACACCAAGAATTGCGCTTGAATGCACGTAGCAGATGCTGCATGGACTTTCTGTCTGCCGGTGCATGCAACATACTCGTATACATACATATATAATTTAAGTAGTTCATTACAGCTTTGACAGTCCTCAGAGCATCTGCCGGTTGTTGTGTTGTTACCGACATACGAAGCTGCATAAAAAAAGCCACACAAGACCAACCGGAAGTAGTACTCATCCCGATCTATTGTTACACATTTGATGGCGGTTTGTAAAAAAGTACTTCCATGAAAGTGAAAGGAACAGCAAAGCAAGTGCTTACATCCTTTTTATTGTACGGAAGTTTACGAAGATGGAGAAATAAATTTAATAGCTCGTTGTTATCACAATAAAAACGAGTTCTAAATTATTGGGCATGAGAATAAGTTTCCGTCCTCGTAAAAGAGATGTCGCTACTGATACTATGTATTTATGTGTTCGCTTTAGTAAAATACTGCTGATTTAAAGGTATATCTGTGAGGTTTCGATCGCAGTAGTTGACATTCCTTTGAAGCGTAAAGTTCTTTTTCGAAAATGTTGGAAAAAGCCTTTTTTCATCGCATCATCACTGGCGATGAATAATGTATATATTAAGTTAATCCTAAGCGTCGAAAATGTTGGAGTCTGCCAGGTGAGCCAGGTCCATCGACAGCGAAAAAAAGTATACAGGCTTCAAAGGTTATGTTGTGCATCCGATGGGATCAGAAAGGTGTCATCTATTATGAACTCCGTAAACCATTTGAAACCATCACTGGCGATCGTTACCGACTGCAGCTAATGCGTTGGAACTGAGCTCTCTAGGAAAAGCGGCCGGAATGGGACGGTAGACATGACAAACTGATTTTGCTGCATGACAGCGCCAGGCCATACGTTACTAAATCGGTACAGAAATATAATATTTTGAGGGACTGGAAAATCTTATCTGCTTTTTAAAAACATAAAAAACTCGTGCTTGATCGACGGATTTTTTTTTCAAAAATTTCGATTTTAATTGTTGGTTTTTTCGCGAAAAGCTGAAAAATATTTTCTGAAAAATTATAGAAAATCATAATTTTTGGGGGTCTCTAACCACCCCTAACCCCTTAAATAATTCGTAACTGTGGATGGAAGGAAAGGACGGAAACTTATGCCCATACCCAAAAATTTGAAAAAAAGTATTAATTAAAAAAAAAAAAAGAAATGGTCAGCACACAGGAACAGATTGAATGAATTCTAGAATAATAAAAATGCATTTATTATAAAACAAAAACTATTCCAATAAATATTTTTTAGAACACCAAATCAGCGTTTCATTTAATTTTTTAGGCCGCTTTTCTTCAATCTTTTCTTTTTCTTATCAAACAAATACAGGCGCCAACAATGGAATTTTGGGGCAGAAATGCTCTCGTATTTCTACTGCTATTATGATATCATAGAACACGACAGCAAAGTAGTTGGGGGACTGCTGCTGAAGTGACAGTTCCTGGTTGTATATAAAAATACGACTGGATCCGGTAACGACTGTCGGAGTTGTTGTTGTTGTAGCACAAGTCATCAAGCCCTGCTAGTGCGGTGTAGTTACTGGTCGTTATCATCGTCAGCATCATCTCACGATAGATCCAGGAAACATGTCCTTTCGACGAGTTGTATCTGAAGCTCTTCGTCTGCGATAGGTGATGTTCGGACTCTGATGGTGGCATTAGGAGGTGAGGAGTTCAGGAAAATGGTAAGACACTCCCAATGAATGTCGTTTAATACCTGTCTATAAACTGCCTGGTTCAGTAGTTGTACTCAGTCCTGGATTTCGTCAGTTTAGTTAAAGAGATGCCTGATACCTCGCCTGGAAGGTCGCTCAGCCTCCAGCTAGTGCCCGCAGGGGTGGTTCTTGCGGTAGCAACCCCCTTAGGAATTGCTTGTTGAGCGTCTTACTCTGCTCTTTAACCGGAATGATAGTAGCCTCGTTGTGAAGATGTTGCAGGGGAGACATCAGGCTGTTCTGATGGTAGTATTCTGATAGGTCTGAAGCTTAGTTCACTATGAATCACTTACCAAATGGGCGCAGTGTAATTCAAAATTGTTTTAAATGTCACCAGCAACATTTCGTTGTCTTTGTCTCCAAATGCTACTGGCCACTACTATTCGCCAAACGTTATCAAGTGGCGAGTAGATGAAGCAACTGGTATAAATAAAAATATCTTGGTAGCACTAGAAATCAGCTGACAAAAATTACATTTGATTGAAATTTCCTACGGAGTATTAATAAGCCCGCGTTCATACAGGGAAACATTTGTTGCTTCTACTCGTGTAACTCGCCCTCTGTCCTTTTGTGCCCTTTTGTGTTTTCGTTCTTCTCAATGTTATTGACTGTAGACCAAAAACTAACAATTGCAAGGTATATGAACATGACCAAAAGAGAAAACGCAAAGCTGAAACAACAAAAATCTCCCTGTATGAATGCGGTCTAATCAAACTCTCTTGAAAGAGATTTGGCAGCATTGAAAATTATGGGTTATATCAGTTTTATGCGGTACTCGCTGGTGGCAAATCTTGCTCGGTAACTTTATTGCAATGTATTCACATGCAAATTTTTCGTCAAGTGAGCAGAGCCTAGAGATAGCGAGCAGAGAAGGTACGAATCGAAGGCGCCTGTTGTTAGACCACCACAGACGTAACCTAATCTAACAGTGTGAAAACAAGTCGTGGCACAATTGCTGCGATTCTCAACAGGCTTTTGAAATAATTTCTAAACATGAGCCGCCATTGAGCGTTAATAAATAAAATACTGTAATAAAACGAGCTTACCCCGAAGTTCAGATTAACCCCACGCCTACCACAATAGAACTGGTGTTAAATGAAACCGTTAGAGTTAAGCTGTTTTTGCTGGTTTTAAAGTAATAAATTGCAAGCTTTCAAAGCAGTAATTAAAATTTGCAATATCTACCAGTTTTAAGATGACTTCTTAAAGTACAGTTACGGTAGATTTAAACTCAGCAATTTTTGTTTCACAGTAACAAAATCTTATGTGGAAATTAATTCTTTTGCTACAAATGTATGTTAGCTCAAAAAAAAAAAAAATAAATTATTAAAAAACAAAAGTAGAAAAACATGAAAAACGGGTATGTAAATATTTGCGCAAGCAAGTCAGGTTTGTAATTAACAACTAATTAACTGAGCAAATTTTATTTGCAAACTCAATTTCAATGCTGATTCACTGCAGGTGTTGGAGTGACTTTGGAAAAAAGAATTTATTGTACGTGTTCTGAAAATTTCGAAATTCTGAAATGTTTACAACGAATCATTCACATGAATCATCTCACGGAAACAATAGTAATAAAATTAATGTATGTATGTATGCAAACGATTGGGCAAAATGGAATTTTGAGAATTTTGGTATATTCATAAAAAATAATAAACACGGTGGCGATGATAAAATAAAATGATAAAAAATAAAATTAATTTAGATATGTATATGTATAAACTTTGTGAGCAACCATTAAAAATATGATATTATCAAAGGCCGGCGAGTGGACTTTGTGAATACCTCACCATGCAATTAAATGATATTTCGATATTTTTTTATACTTTAATTTAATGTAATTTAAATATTTTGATATTTAAAAGATATTTTGGAAATAAAAAAGTGCTTATGAAAAAAAGTAAAAGTAAATGAGTGTAAAAAATGAAGAAAACGAGAATAAGAAATTGAGGAAAAAAATGTATCTGAAAAGCAATCAGCAAGTGTGCGTTAAATTACGCACAAGAATATCATTTATGCTAATATTTACGAAAACTTTATTTCAAGCGAGATTACACACGGAAATTGGAACAGATCATTGACGTCAGTCTGGTACAGCGAAGATAAACAAATCGCGATTAATTGAATAAACACTCTAAAATTCAATTTGAAAACGGTTCTAAATAATGCGATACAGGGTTCAAATCGGCACAGACAGTCGTAAACGAGCAACTCGTCACGTAAAACTGTGAATGAGGGATTGTGACAGTCCTCTTTTTGATCGTAATTCAGAACGTAATCGCATAACATTTGAGAAAATTTTAGAAAAATGTTAATTAATAAAACAAATTAAAAATTTAAATATATAATAAAAAAATAACAATAAAAAAATAGTAATAAAAAAATTATAATAGTAAGAAAAGTAATAATAAAAAGAAAAATAATAATAAAAAAATATTAAAAAAAAAATAGTTAAAACGCACATTGAAATGTGGTAGTGAATACTTCAAAAAAAAAAAAAATAATAATAATAATAATAAAAAAAAAATAATAATATAAAAGAAAATAATAATAAAAAAAATAGTTAAAACGCATGTTAAAATGAGGTAGTAAATACTTCCAAAAAAAAAATCAAATTCAACTTAAACTTATTCTAATGAAAAATACAAAACAGATGTTGAGCACAAAGTACGGATGCAATAATAAAAAAATAATAACAATAAAAAAAATCATAAAAAAATGATAAAAAAGTAGTTAAAACGCAGAAATGAGAAAGCAAATACTTGCAAGAAAAAAAAAACAATTTGACTTAAACTTATTCCAATGAAAAATACAAAACAGATATATGGGAAAAAGTACCGAGTGCAATTCTTGCTGAAATTTGTTGGTGCAGTAAGGATGAGGATCGTGATAATGAAGAAGTTGAAGCTGGAGCAGTAGACCCAGCATTGGAACCACACGAGCATCGCGTGTGACTCAGATTCTGGTAACAGCGATGATTCCGCTTTTACACGCTCCAAAGCGTCACGGCCGAAAAGAGCAAGAAAATAAAGCATAACAAGTTGTTGCATATTTTTATTTTCTGTGGACTTACAGATTCTTTGTACAAAGATTTGGTGTGACGCAACCCCTAGTGAAATTTTATGACAAACAATTTTCTAGAACATTTTAACTCTCTAACGACCTTCAAAACGCCATTTTATTCCGACTTTCTAACAAAGGGGACAAAAGGACCCTTTCGTGCTCTGCAAAATTATTTCTCGTAACATTTTACCAACAATATTTCTTAGCAACATATTTTTCCTCAGTATGTATTTTAACTTTTTTTTTCATATCTAAAACACTTAGGCAAAACATTGCAACTTAAAAGTAACCATAGGAAAGAAATTTGACCAAAGAATGCAAAACGATTTTGAGGTTTTATATAGTAATTTTCTTTCATCCGGCCTTAGAATTATTGCGCTCGCAAAAATGCTGTTGCACAGTGTTATTTCAAGACTAGCTATGGTGAATTGAACACAAGAAAAAAAAACACAAAACATTAAAGGAAGTGATGACGCAATCCTGACACAATTCCGTTTTGGATATTGCAGTAGGTAAAACTCCCACTTATCTAGAACTGACCCGGGCATGCTTAAAATATTTGTGAAGGTATCCCATGTAACACTAACCACCTCAACGAATATCCACTCACTCAAAAGGGGTGTTAGCCCATTTCTCCGGTCCCACCCTGTTTCTTGCTCCGGCTGCTAGATGAAATAGAAGATGACTTCAATGCACTGGGTAGGATTTTATAAAATGCTAAAGCAACAAAAAACAGAACAAAAAGTGTTGACGCAGTTTATGTTCGCACACTTTAACATAGCCAAAAATTTACCTAAAACTAGAAAAGTAAATGGAAACGAGACAATAAATGCGACAAGATCTCTGTTTAAGGACGCAAAGTTGTGGATAAAAACTATATTCTTAAAAACTAAGGATTCTTCAAAACTAAGGATTGGGAACGAAGACAGTTTCGTAGCTCTATCTGTGGTACATTTTCGTTCTCACGACTGTCGGTTCTACGTTACCGGAACGACACATATTTATATCCGGTCAAAGACTGTCACTCAAACAGATTTCCTCAAATATTTGTGAGCAATGTTACTGTTACAAAAACAAGAACTGGGAACGAAATGACAGAAGTTACTGTTTGCGGCTAAGGGTAACTTCTGCTTTCTTATTCAGGAAGTAGAGGAAAAACAAAGAAGATCGCCAGAGAAATTCTCTGAACCCATGAATGGGCCACATTAGATCTTTCAGGTCGCAATGCTAAATGTCCTCACAATAATGATAATAAAGAGGAATAAGTGGCTTAATTCAGGCTTAGCCAGAGTAAACTTTCATTTAGAAAAATTTCGAAAGCGGGAACAGTTGAAGGAGCTCTTCATTATAGCAGTTGGACTTAAGTGGAGAGGAACGGGCTAAAGCAAGCGTTTAGGAATGCAAGAATATCCTCAACTTCAGCAAGTGTCTCTGCTGAATATACAGTGGCACACACCTAACTAGCAAGACTATACATACCATCAACTGAGTCTGATATTGACCACACCAGTAAAAATCTTACAGCTACAGGGTGGGCCATATAGCGTTTGCTTTTTGAACCACCTATTTTTTTGAGAATGGTAACACAAATGACATGTCAAATGTGTGCATAAGTTACTTAAAGGTTCGACATTTACGAAATGGAACGCTATACGCTTGAACAAAATTGGGAAATATTGAAAACCTATTTCCAAAGTGGTGAGTCTTCTTCTTCTTTTCTGATTTTCACATCGGTGGCTACGTCAATAAGCAAAATTGTCGGATTTGGGGCTCAGAAAATCCACACGTTACTGTAGAGAAGCAAATGCATCCACAACGAGTCACTGTTTGGTGCGGTTTTTGGTCTGGCGGCATCATCGGGCCATTTTTTTTTTTCGAAAATGAGCGAGGAGCCCCGATTACAGTAAATGGCGAGCGTTACCGCGACATGCTCAACGAGTTGTTTCCAAAAATTGAAGAGGATGACATGGACGACATTTGGTTTCAACAGGACGGTGCAACTTGTCACACTGCCAAAGTTACACTCGAACTTTTGGCTACCGTTTTTGAAAACCGAATAATCAGCCGAAATTCCGATATCAATTGGCCGCCTCGGAACTGTGATTTAAGCCCGTTGGACTATTCTTTGTGGGGAGCCGTTAAGGACAAATGCTATGCGAACCATCCAGAGACGATTGATGCTTTAAAACACGAAATTGAAATTGGAGCCCAAACAATCGAAAATGTGGTTAAAAATTGGGTTGATCGAATGGCCTACTGTAAAGCCAGTCGTGGCAGTCATTTGAAAGATATTATTTTTCATTCATATATGACAATGTTCAATCTTCAAAATAAAAAAAAGTTTGAAAAAATATTGATTAGTTTTTTTTTATAGCCGATTCAAAAAGCAAATTTTACATGGCCCCCCCTATAAGTTCTTGGAATGAAAAATGTATGTAAAATTATTACAAAAACAAAAACAACCCAATAAAACCGTTTTAAAAAGAGCATTCTGATGAGACTGATAGAACAATTTTTTGGTTATCATTTAAAAAAAAGGCGTTTGCTAATTTTAAAAACAAATATCCCATTTGAATTTGCTGCAAATTAGGTGAACAAAACCTTTCTGTTTGTCCAGTTGGCGACGGCGCCGAAACGTGATCTTTGCTTAATTTACAAGCAAATATTTGAGCGCACATCATATGTTCGCACCCGTGACGACAATGCCACGCAAAGCGCACTTGGTAGTCATTTCATATAAGTTTTTGTTTGTTTACTTTTTTTTTTGTTTTTGGCCACGGGCGACACAGCTTCTAACAATGATTGTAGCTAATCTCAATTAGCATAGTGACAAATGCGCGTATGTATATATAAGGAGAGGAAAAATAACACCAACCTTATAATCAAGTCAAAACGGGCAACAAAAACACTAAAAATAGAAAAAGCAAAAAAAATAATAATGAGAGCAATAGTCACACAACCTTTTCGTGCACGCTCACTTATGCCATTTGGAGTTGCATACAACAGTAAAGTAAAGGTGAATCTGTTTGAGAAAAAAATGTATATGTATGCATATTTGAATAAAAACTGCAGCCACTAATTTCGTATATACTAAGTTAATGTTGTTGTTGCAGCGGTTCATCTTTTGCTTTGGCTTTTTTCGTGCTTATAAAGGTAAATTTTTTATCACAAAAAAAAGTAAAAAAAAAAAATGTGATTTAGCTACCGCTTTTGTAACTTCTAACAAAAACTTAAACAAAAAATCGCCAATGCATAAATATTTAAATTTTTTAAGTATTAAATTACGCAGTGTTGGACTATGAATGAACAAGAAATGTGATCGCTTGTTGATTTTTCAAGTCATTGATATAAAAAGCTCTGCGATTCAATTGGAAGGTGGATTTGAAATTTATGTAAGTTTTGCGCATACATTAATTCTGAAAAACATTTATTATTTGCTGTTCAAAAATACTTAATTAAACCATAAGAGAGGTGGCTGATAGGTTGATATAATTCAAAGAATTAGATAACTGATCAGTCAGTGGATGAAAAGCCATGGCTTTCAGAAAGACTTTTAGATTGGGTTCTCCGATACCAATATTTGACGGAGAAAGATTGGTCGATTGTTCTGTGGTCTGATGAATCGAACTTCGAGAAAGGTTTAGTTTGCATCATTTGAAAATATTAACAACCATAGCTTCTTACCCTAGTCAAATTCAAATGAACAACACAAATCTTATACAACGGGTTTTTCCCTTTCCTACAGGTATTTGGAACACCTGGTGTGACACTCGTGAGGCGACGGGTTGCCGAGGAATACCAACCAGATTGCGAGGTGCCTACTGCTAAGCTGGCTACTTATGATGTTAGCGAAATGTTCATTTGCGAGGGTCGCATGGACAGTCAAAAGTACATAAATTTATTATAAACTGTAGTTTTGCCTTCGTTAACGCGCAATTCCAACAAGATAATGCTCCTTCACACAAATTAGCGACTACGATGCATTGGTTAAGCGACTCCGCGAAATGCTTCAATTCACAAGTGGAGCGCCATACGTAGAGCCGAATTTGCAAAGCTTGTACGCTGCATGCCCCAGAGGATTACTGCTACTGCACTAAAGCAAAGGGTGGGCCTACTAAATATTAATATTTTTATCACGAATACCTTTAATTTGTACTGATTGTACTTTTTATTAATGGGGGACAAATATTTTTGGTCAAGTATATATGAAAAAAAGGTGCGGAAGCGCTAGTTGGATTCTGGAAGAATCACCACTTAAACCAACCAATATATGAAAAAATTCCTCAAAAAAAGAAATATTGCATTCTTGCATTTTCGTCTATATAATTTAGGTACAATATTTTTAAGTGGCACTAAAAATGAAATGATCAGTTAGGAAACACCCCAAGTTCAATATTGTAATAGTGGCAAAATTGCGTATTTGTCCACCGAGTCTGTCTGCCAAATCTTTTGAAGTGAAACTACCTTCTAAAAATTATCATATCATTGGTTAACCTACATTTTTATAAAAATAAAATAAAAATAAATGAAAAAAATAATAATTCAATTTTGCAAAAAACCGCTGCGCTGTTAATGTGACCACTTACATAAATACATACCTATAAATTAAATTTTGTTTATGCGAATCTGATTATGCGAATCATCACCTGATTTGACTTACTAATCAGTTAACTGGCACGCTGACTTGACGACTATGCCTTCTGCCTTAGTTTATCAACTATGTGTGTAGTTGTGCCGTGCATACATAGACACGTATGTATGTGTGTCTATATTTTTGTAGTCATAGCGACTACCTGGAAATTTGTTAATAAATTCTATGGAATTTTCTGTGAGACAAGTGAAAAAATAGATTACCATAAAAAAGGCTGCTGAGCAATTGCTTACGAAAATACGAAAATAGATAAGCGTTTAAGCTGGCAGTGCTTTAAAAAGAAGCATAAGATTGATAAGGCAAATGTGCGCAAGGTTGAAAAAATGTGCTGCAGATATTTTTCAAGGTTTCTTCTGTCTATTAATTTTATATTTGTGTTATATAACGAAATAATCAAATCAATAGAAACAGCGGGAAATTATTATTTATTGACAGCAACAAGAACAGCAAATTTAAGAACTGAAATCATTAAATTCGTTCCAATGGCTTTTAATATACACACAGGCCATAAAGTTTGCGTACACCCTACAAATATTTTTAAATTCATTAAAAATACAATACAAATAAAAAAAAATACAAAGTTGAAAAAATATTTTGTTTATTTATTCTTTCATTACATTCTAAAGTTCCAAAAGCAAAAGAAAATAACGAGGTTCCTCACTTAACTGTTTACACAACGGTAAATAATTGCAGCAACCTGTAAACGTAGGAACCAGAAAGTCTGCGTACAGTTTGTTTCTTTTAATAATACCGTTATTTTTTTAGGATTTTTTCTCGTTTTTGCGCATTTTTCATTTTTCATTATTTGTTATTATAATTGATCGGTTAGCGAACTCAGTGGCAAATTTTATTTATTTATGGAAACTAAAGGAAAATAATAAAGACAAATAATTATAAAATTGTAGAAAGGTGCACATAATTCTCGAAATATTGGCAAAGCCATTGAGAGAATGTTCTGCTGTTCAACGCGTGGTATACCATTACAAGCTCATCGGGAATTTAACATCTAAGCCCAGGTCTGAGCGTCCAAGAACACTATCAGTCCGAGAAGAGCGCAGCATAATGAATATGGCAAAGGTTAACACTAGAATCACATCATTAAAAATTGTTGAAAACGTAAACCAAACGTTTAAAAATATTACAAAAAAAAAAAACAAAAAAATTACAAAATGCTATGTATGTAGCTTCTATGGTATAGCCACTCGAATAAAAGGCAGTTTATTTCACTTGTGAACAGAGGAAATGTCATTGAATTCGCTAATAATTATATAAATAAAGGCCTAGGCTGAGTTTAGGAAAAAAGTCATTTCTTCAGGCGGAAGCAATTTTTGTATTTTTGGGATAAGAGGTCGTCAAATTGCTTGGCGCAAATCAGGCACTGCTCTTGAGAAACAAAATTTTGTTGGTACACTCAAGCACGGCGGTGGTGAAGTTATGACTTAGCGGTGAATCGCGGCAAGTTGTGTTTATTGAATTGACGATGCATAAATGTGGGTATTTGAATATTTTAACACATTGACGCCCGGGAACGAGATTTCTCGTTTTCATTAAACATTTGTAGCTGACCTGGAACGAGAAATCTCGTCTTGGCGCCCGGGAACGCGATTTCTCGTTTTCATTAAACATTTGAGCCGTTTTCTTTGAACGTGGTGTAAGTCTATTTTATATTATATGAAGCTATTTAAGGGGGTGGTAGGGTTTAGCGCTAAAAAAAAAACACTTTTTTTTTTGAATTTTTTACAGAAATATGGCTTAAGATACTTTAATAAAATCAGTTGCATGTTATTGTACATCTTTTCAATAAGTTTTTAAAAAATATTTATAATAAAATATTGACAAATAAACCCATGACAGAGTTTTTTTGGAGATATGTTTTTCGAGAGGTGCTCTGCGGTGCCAATCGGCATTCGTCTTAGAATCATCTGAAACTAAAAAAGTCAAATTTTTCAGTTAAAGTATGACGTAATGCTCCCCCCTACATTAATACATTTTTTTTTTTCATTTTTGTAGTTTTGGTGGCAAAAAAACGTAAAACGAGCATTTTTGGCGAAAAATTTCGCCATATTTGTAAGTGAAAAACAACCTTAAAAAAAAAAATAAAAAAAAAACAGTGTAGGGGGAGGTATTTTTGATTTAGAAAACGTGTGCCAAATTTGAAAAGAATCGGTTGAATAGTTTCGGAGTTGTGATTGGCACCGACTTTTAAGAAGTCGTTTCGGGAAAAACGCGTTTGAAAAAATGACTCTGAGAAATTATCGATGCTCCGCATTCGAGGTAGAGTGCCTACAAAGGCTATAACTTTGAGAGTTCTGCTCCGATCCACTTAAAATTTTGACACAACATTCTTGAAATGATTTACTATAAGATGACTGAAGAAAAAAAATTTCGATTTTGTGACCCTACCCCCCCTTACGGGCTTGCATTTGAATGCTTTGAAAAATATTGGAATATGTTAAAGCACTGATTTTATGTTTTTTAAATATTAAATTGATTTAAATTTATAATGCAATCATTTTTTAAGTGTGATTAACAAAAATTTATACTTTTACAAGGAAGGACTTACACCACTTTCAAAGTCAACAGAAAGTAAAAAAATGAGCCGTTTTATTTGAAAATGGTGTAAGTCCATTTTGGCAAAAAATTAGTTAATGATAAAAACAAAGAAAATTTTACCACATTTTTTTGGAAAAAGTTTAAAATAAAAAGTTGACAGTAATTTGTATTAATTTTTATCATTAACTAATTTTTTGTCAAAATGGACTTACACCACTTTCAAAGAAAACGGCTCATTTGTAGGTGACCGGGAACGAGAAATTTCGTCTATTAGACTTACTCTGACTAAATAAAAAAAATATTTCTTCAAATATATATTTGATTTCAAAAAGTTTTCGAAGTTTTATCACACATCTCCCAAAGTCATTTTCAGGTCTAAAATCACCGGTCTTCTAGTAAACTTTAGCAAAATATTGCCGGGCGGCAATATGTTAAAATGGAATTTAAAATAGAGTGCTGAAAATTTTGGCTTACCCAGAACGTTTTGGTTTCAACAAAACAACAACCCAAAACACACAGCCCAGCTCGTTAGGCTTTGGCTCTTGAACAACGCTTCAAAGCAGCTCAAACCCCTTAAGTTAGATAAATCGGTGCCAAAGATCTTGAGAATTGGGTGTATTTGTAAAATAGCAAGAATATAGAGCGACAGATAATAAAAAGGCAAAACCAAATATTTGAAGTAAATACGATTTTTCCCATAACTTGTTTAGCTATATTCAGAAGAGTTGAAAAGGTAAGCGAAATTTATTTTACAAATTAAGAAAAGAGATAATTAATAAAGTAGAAGTGGAATGAATGTTAAGTAATATATAAATAAATACTCATACTGAGCAGTAGATACTGCAGGCGCTTGAAGTGGTTGTGAGCGCTCTGGTGCCATGTCGCGATAAAGACAAACAAGCGTAGTACTTCTAGATAAATATTATACTTATGTATGTATGCATGTATGGGTAAGTGCGCTAGAGTCAACAATATAAACAAGTAGAGGCGATAAAAAGGCTGGACGACCCTGTAACAGGAAAATAGGAAAAGGTCTGAGCAGTGGTTACTCGTACTAATATATGTATGTATGTACTTACATGTTTTCACATACATATACAAATAATCATATCCATACATATGTAAATAAAAAAAAACCGAGACAAGCGTAAAGTTTCTGATGCATACTTCAGCTGAGAAATCAGTTGTGGTATATGCCTACATACATACATACATATTGTACATATGTACACACATATTTCATTTTCTTCGGCATAATTTTTTCTTACAATGCATTGTTTTGTCTTTTGGTTGTCCCGTTTTTGATTAACTGTAATTAAGCTCAATTAGGTCGGAAGTTTACACTTCGTTAATTACTACAACTGTTTAATATTTTTAAATCGTATTTTATTACAAAAAAAAATGTATTTTCTATTTTTTATTTTGAATATGGGATATATATGTAAATCAAATCTACAAATTATAAAAAATTGAAGTAGTTGGCAAGCAAACTATCATTGAATGGAGTGCTGTAGCGTGATAATTAAATTATGTATCAAAAAAATAAAAAAACACAAGAAAGACGACTAATTATTCTTAAATATCTGAATTTTATTTTCTTTAATTCTGATTTTCTTTCTTAAAAAAATAAAAAAAAATCACTTTTCACATTGAGCAGCTTAATTGAGGCAAAACATGACAGGGTTTTCCAATAGCAGGTGCTATTTCGAGAGATGATTAACTATTTTTTATGGCGGGATTGGATGGTGTTGATGTGGACAACGTTTATTTTCAACAAGACGGCGCTACGTGTCACACATGCAACGAAACCATTGATCCTTTACGGGAAAAGTTTCCGGACCGTATTATCTCTCGAAGAGTGTGATCACATTTGGCCACCGCGATCTTGTGATTTAACACCTTGTGACTTTTTTCTTTGGGGTCACGTGAAAGAGAAGGTCTACGCCAATAGCCCAGGGCCGATTCAAGACCTCAAAGATGGAATTCGTGAGGCTATCGAGGTCGTAGGGCAGCCACTTTGCAATTCGGTTATGGAAAATTTCATGAAAAGGATATTGTGGTGGTCATTTGCCTGGTGTTATTTTCCACTATTACCGGCATACCTTCCTCTTTATAATGAAACAAAAATCCGATCATTTACATTAAAAAAATAGCATTTTTCTTTGAATATCAAAATAACACCTCTTATTGGAAAACCCTTTATTTAGTTGCGTTATTGGCTTCACAGTTTCAGCATAGGAGCTAAGACTTGGTGTTAATCTTCGAAAATCAAAAAACTCGTACAAATTTATCGCTGAGTCACTTGGACGACTTAAAAATGTTGTTGTTGTTAATGCACTTAAGCCCAAAAAATTCACATAATAGTGAGTCTTTATTTAATGAGATCCTTTTAAGGGGCTCAACCAGTGTGAAACTTTGAAAAATTCAAAAAAATTTTTTTCATATTTTTCAGCAAGCAAGCAGTAACTTTTTGAAGAAGAAGAAGGTGAATTATATGGGCCTGGAATAGCAGATTAGGATTAGGTATGATATTTATCGTTTTATAAATGTGAGATCAGTATTTTTTTCTTTAAAAACGTTTTTCTCAAAATAGCGTTTTCTTAATTTGCTGCCACTGTAACTTAAAAACTAATTTTACGATCGACTTGAATCTTGTTTCCTCATTTTAAGTATTCATTTTTACATTGAATGACCCTCCGATATTTCAATCTAATAAAAATTGTAAATTTGCGATGTGAAATACTATCACATTTTCAAGCTAAATTTTTATACTTTTTTCAAAACTGCGGGATTTTTTTGGATTTCGTTTTTTCACCACAATCCTGCGTTAATCAACGCGTGATACCATCATCTTTAATGACTTTTTTGTTTTTTTTTATTTCAGGCACTCTGAAGACCGTAACAAAGGCAGCAGTGGGGAAACTTTTTTTTTTTGGACCTTCGAGAGATGCCCTATTATTAGAAGAAAAGTCCAGATTTTCCTTTGAAAAAATTTGTACTTGAAGTTTAATTATAAATTAATATACTTACAAAGTTTTAAAACAATCAATGTAAAACTTTTTTAAAAATAAATTTTCAAAAACCACCTGTTTTTTTTGTCAGTCACACTGGTTGAGCCCCTTAAGCTATCAAAGACCACTGCAGCTGAAATCCACAACGAAGTATTAGCGAGAGACATTTCCTCTGTTAAATGAAGCAAATTTAAGGAAGACGAAAAGTTTTGCTCAAGAACACAAGTCACGATGTGGACCAGAGGGTATGAAGAAATAGTACAAAATAAAAAAACATAAAGTTATTTGGAAATGATGCTGGACCAAATGTCAGACGTCATAACCAATAAAATGCACACATTTAGTCACAAGGACATATTTCAAGAAGTGATGTTACTATTTGATGATTATGATGTTACTATAGGATCAGATGCCACTTCGGAGGCTTTTTATGCAAGATAATGACCCAAAGTATCATACTACTAACTATTAGTACCTCAATGGTTTTTATAAAATAATGGTAAAGTTGTGGGTTGGGCAGACCAGTCATACGACCTAAACCCTATTGAAAACCCTTAAAACCTTTGGGGAGATGTAAAGAACAGGATCGGGAATGAAACATTCAAAAATAAGAAGGATTTCTGGCAAAAAATTAAAGAGCGATGGCATGCCATTCCCACAGAAACCTGCCGTGGGATTATTAATTCTGTGCCAAATCAAATCCAAAAAATGATTGGACACAACGGTTATTGATTAAACTTCGATAATGTAAATAGCAGTTTTAATAAAATCACCAAATTATTTTTGTATTACATATATTTCTATTTCATTATAAAACTAATTCAGATGACACTATCAAACACTAATGCCAAGGTTATGATAAATGGAGATGTTACCAACGAATTCAGCATTTCATCAGGTGTAAAACAAGGCGATTCACTATCAGCGACAATTTTTAATTTATTACTACATGAGGTAGTATGCAAACTGAAATGTGGCAATTCGATTTTTAATTGCAGCTCGCAAGTGTTAGCTTATGCCGACGACATTGTCGTGATTGCACAGAATGAACATGAGCTTAAGAAAATTTATATGCGATTGAAAAACACAGCTTTAGAAGTGGGTCTACGGGTAAACATAGATAAAACGAAATATATGCACTTCGCAAAGAAACCGAGTGAAGATGCACACATTGAAATAGATGGTGAATGCATACAGAAGGTCGACAAATTTAAATACTTAGGTTTTTTCATCAGCAGTAATTCTGACACTTCCGTGGCAATAAATGACCGAGTAAGTGCGGCAAATAAAGCATTCTTTGCTCACATAAAATTATTCAAGTCCCGATTGCTATCAAGAGATCAAAAGATGGCAATGTATAAAGCGCTTATAAGACCCATACTAACATACAGCAGTGAGGTATGGGTACTTAAAACAAAAGACATGTACCAAATACTAAGGTTTGAAAGAAAGATACTGCGAACAATATATGGTCCTTCCCGGCGAGATGACGGAACGTATCGGATAAGATACAATCATGAGCTAGACACATTGATACGTAATGGAAACGCAATACGCTTTATAAAAAGTCAACGAATCAGATGGCTGGGGCACATGTACCGAATGCCCAAATGGAGAGCTGCCAATATAGCGTTCCATAGACAACCAATTGGGCGGAGATCTCGAGGGAGACCAAACAAACGCTGGGTAGATGAGGTCACAACCGACCTGCAGAAAATGGGTATCACAAACTGGAAAGGAATAGTAGAGAATCGATCGGAGTGGAGAACCGTAGTTGTGGAAGCAATGGTCTGCACAAGACTGTAATGCTAATGATGATGATATTTCTATTTCGTGCCTATTTGAATAACCACATGAATATTTCCTTTTTGTTCCTATTTTTAGGTTAGGTTTAATTGGCTTATCTGAATAGATCTCACTTAGACCACACGCGTTGCCAGTGTTGTTGCAGTCGCGTTAAACATAGTTCGTGAAACATGACTTGGCGAGCTTTAATAGACAGCTCCAACTTTTGTCAGCGATATCCTTTAAAGATGAAAAGTATACCGATCCCAGGTAGTTGTGACGAGTTCTGCTTAGAGCAGGACAGTGGCAAAGGGGGTTAAAAAAAAAATCGATTGTTTTTTACATATTATTATTCTTTATAGTTTTAGGCGTATTTCTGTGGAAGTCGATTGTAAAAATTCTCCATAAATCAATATCAACATGTAACTGCCCGACGAGAGTTTGATGCGCGCAGGTAGCTGTCCTTTAAAGTTTAAACTCGTTTTTCTCTAAACTACTTTTTCCGGTAGGGTCTGCATGATAACTCATACAGTTTTTAATATTTGTTGATGCGGTTGTCTTTTTTAATATTCGAAAGTGTTTTCAAGCTATATAGAGCCGGATTTTTGTTATTTTTATTAAACAATTTTATAAAATACCTATAATTTAAGTGTGACATTTATGACGTAAAACGCATACTTTTTTCATTCAAATTCAAAAATCCAGCTCGACAGACTATAACTAAAACTTTAGACAGATCCATCAACATTTCAAAGAGATACATATGATGCAGACCGTGGAGCAACTTTTTTTCATTGTACTTTGGCCACGTGATTTTTTATATACGAATTTTTGTAAAGAAAAATTAAAATAAAATTTTTTTATAAAGTTGAAGTAGTAATTAACAATGTGAAAATTTTTTGATTCTTATTTCTATTGTTATCCCTTCGAAAAACAGTTTATCTTTTTCGCATTTTTGGCGCTACTGAATATATGATATGTAACCGCTTAAGTTTTAAAAAATCCTTGAATTATTGTTTATATTTTTTGTGTGAATCTATGAAATAAAAACCGCAGCAATTGAATATTTTTTATTATTTATATAAAAGTCTTGCATTTTCCGTATGAATGTGGGAGGTACCTACATATTTGAATGACCACATCTGTATGTATGTGTTTACATTTCTATATACATATCTACATGCCTACATATGCATAAAAAAGTGACACTCAAAGTTAATAATAATTGGAAAACTCCTCAAGAAAACAAAAACTTAACCTCTTACAACGAAAAACGTACGAGCAATTACATACAAATTTTCATATATTAATGTTAATTTTATGCATGATTTGAGTATTATACTCATATGGAAATTATGTAAATTTTGTGGCAAACGGAAAGGCAATAATGCAAAACCTAAAACTACATTTTTGTATGCATCCACAACCACACACTTACGGCGGCGATAAATGTGCGTGCGCCGTTGTAAAAAACTTAAGTAACGAAAAAATCGTTGATAAATGCGCCGGCTTGTCTGGCTGCTGCTGCCGCCGACTGCTACATGACAATAATCGTGATTACAATGATGATTACACACACATGCGCACGTACATATGCATAAATAAATGTAGAGATATATGAATAAGAAGTGAATGCAGGCTGTTGTTGACAAAGTGACGAACAGCCTGCCAGCCAACCAGTTAGTCAGTTGAGTCGTCATATTAAAACTGCCAATGACTATGAACGACCCGATATGTGCGGTTAATTCATAAATTATTAAACAGTCTCCATGTCGAGGAAGTGCATACAATGCAAATGCAATGTCATACAGTCAGGCAGAAGAAGTAGCAGCGGTAGTAGAAGAAAAATGTGACACGCTCTGCCACAACAAAACAAACAAACCAGCGAAAAAATTACTCCACACATACACTAACGACCGGCCCACTACATCAAACACTGACGTCTATTTGAACGCACTGGTGACGGCTGAGCGGTATACACACATACATATATTTTCATCTCTCTTTTTTTGTTTGTTGCACTTTTTTCGTTTACTGTTGGTGTGAATTTTTATATGCCTCATTGCAGTCTCGTGACTGCACAGCAATTTGAAAGGAATTGGTGGTGGGTTGTGGGAGGTGCCTGATGACGTTCATATTTGCAGTGGCTTGGCAACGTGAAAAGTGCTTTGGTATGTTGTACATGTTGTACATTTTTTCATTTTCTCCCCTCTAAGTCTACCGCCTACTACAGTTGAGAAATGCTACTGCGTTTTGTTGTTGGTGACCTTGGCAAGGATGCTGACATTCGCAGGCTGTTATTGACATTAGAGATTTATAAAAATAAACACTTGCCATGTGATAAGGATGCGCAAGTTGTAAAAATTGTTTCGTAACATTAACTGTTTTTACAAAATAACTTGCATATACTTTCCATTTTCACTTACTTGTTAAAGGTTTTTTGGTAGTCTTTAATTTGTTTTCTTGAGAACTCATGAAATTCCGTGTAGACGTTAACCACCTTGAATTGGTGCGGCACCTCAATGCCTGCCTCTTGTGAATCCATAATCACTTGCCTACGATTCAATATATGTGTTAATTCTGACGAATCACTTCCTGCGGAGGAGTCGCAGCTGCCTGGACGTCCCAGCGATGGCCTGTTCGTGCTGCCATTGCTGATAGGTACACCGGTCACCGAAGAGGATGCAGATGAGGCATTTGATGACACCGACATTTTTCAAATAAATTCTATTTGTGTCTCGTAGCGTTGAAGTATTCACTTAAAACAGGGCGTATATCCCGAATCGTTGTTCCTTGCACTTTTACGGTTCGCTGCAATTGCAGGTGTACACAAGTGTTTTGCTTGTTTGTTTTAATATTTTCCTTCCAATTTTTTTTACAGCGGGTAGGTCATCAAGTACACACCCTTATCACGTAGGAATACGAATGATAGGACAAAAAGGATATCAGACAAAACTCGCACAATGACACTGAGAAACAGTTTGACTATTCGATTTTCGGCAACGATGGAACAATGATACAGAAAATGTTTAAAAATACAAAACGCGCACAAACTTTCGACGAGTTACAGTTGCAGGGCAAGTATGAGTAGGTAGCGAAATCGAAATGTGTGAGCTTGATGGTAAGTTTTTAAACCGCACTTTGTCAAATTTCACTTATTGGTGGCAGAACACGAATACAAACAAAAATCTTTGTATTTTTTATTTTTAAATTCAACTGCACTTTTTGATTATAAAATAATATCCGTTACTTTATACAGCACAACGGCCGACACACAAATTGTACGTCCACACGAAACAACCAAAATAATTGTAATGAAACGAAAACCACAACACTGGTCGAACTGGCCTTTTCTAATATGACGAAGGCTGCCGTCTTGACAATAAATTAATTTACAACACTTAGTATTGCCAGATTTCACAATTCATCTTTTCAACACTTAAAGCGCAGTTAGTCTATACAACATTAACGTAACTTAACTTAACTTAAGGAACGTGGGAAGCTGTAGTCTTTAAGTAGCTTTACATAGAAGGAGAGCGGACATGCCGTATTTTCGATTTTAGAATTCTTGAGAAGAATTTATTTGATGTGGAATTATAACGAGCATACTTTTTACCCTTTTACATTATTCGAGGGTATATTCGCGCACAAAAACTATCTTATCACTAAGAGCGGAATAGTACGCGCGAGCAAAAGCTCTCTCTTATAACTAAAATGGGAACAGTTCGCGCAAACAAAAACTCTCTCTTATCACGAATAACGAAATAATCCGAAATAAATAATAAAGTTTGAGGAAAATAAATGATGTTGGTAATCCTGTAACATTTTTTTTATTAGAACAAAAAGTAAATGTTTTGCCGACGCAAGATATTATTAACGCAAGATATTTTGAGTACATGGCGCATTTCGAGCGGTGATGCAAAAGAGATAAACAGACGTATCAGGGGGGGAGGGGGGAAAAGTTGCCAAGTTCTTAGTAAGTGAAGTTATGTCTAAACTTATTGAGTTTTTACTGCCGACAAGATTTTCAGGGTGTGTGACAGTGCGCTAAAATCCCGTTTTAAAGATCGCTTTCCCATCGTACGAATGAAGAACCATTTACTAGATTAGAAAAAATGTGCCTCACTTTAAAGTGCCCTTAGATTCCCAGATTTGCTCAGCAGTTCGTCAAAAATAAATTTGTCATTCACGAAACTATAGCAGTGCACGAGTTCATAATTACTTTGAAAATTACACATTTAACAAAATTTGATCAACAGCAGTTTGCAGCAAAATTTTAAACAGATTATCAACTGACTATATCATAATGGACCTTGGAAGTCTAAGTGAGATCCTTTTACAAATCAGCCAGCACTACCTAACCTAACCTAATCAACTGACTATTAAATATATCGGCCCGAGGCACGGTGGAAAGAATAAAGAAGGTATGGCCAGCATAAGGTCGTTAACCGGCTCTCGCCGATTTTGAAGGAATCAGATGATTGGGTGACGTAACAGGGAATGTGACAGTAGTTTTTTACAACAGAGCTAAAAAACGCTCACAAATTTACTCGGTCAAAGCTTATAATTTATCCTCCTTGGACGCTTGAGAGAACGAAAATCGTTTAACGTGACTATAAAGTGGATTGTAAAGTTAGAGGTTGATTGTGAGAAAAATCGCAAATTAACAGCAATATTCTATGCTTGGCCACAGAATGAGTTGGTGCGTGACTACCATTCGGGAGTGCGTAAGTTCAAATCTCCATGCATGAAGATTAAATAATAGAAAAAGTGTTGCAGTCACCCCTCGGCTGGCAATGGCAAACCTTCGGGTGCCATGAAAAAGCTTCTCATAAAAAACTATTTGCCGCACGGAGTCGGCTTGAAACTGTAGGTCCCTCCATTTGTGGAAGAGCCTTAGGAGGAGTTTGGTGAAACACCTAACAGAAGTGTACGCGCGAATTATTTATTTTTTTCTATGCCTTTTAGCCTGTTTTCATTATAATTGTAATTTTCAAAAATACTTAACAGCTTCAAACATCTCCGTGTTTTGGTCATGAAATTTTTAATTAAATTATATTAGTGGAAACTTTATCGTTTGAGTATTTACAATTAAGTAAATAAACTTTTCCTCTTAATAAAATTTGACATTCGCCGGTGCCTTAGTTTTTTTGGTGGATTTTCAATTGAGGAGTTTGTGCAGTATATGAACTGAAAAATATTTTGTTAGCAAGAACAGATGTGATTACAATTCTTCTATTTTATCTTGAGATCAATTGTTGAAACTTTACTGAGTTTTGAGAAAGATGCGGTCGTCAACTAGGGCGTGGATAGCACAAGTAACAGTTCTAAATAATAGCCAAATTAAATCTTTCCGTAAATTTTGTTTCTTAAAAAATATGCAGGGTTTATTGCATTTTTAAACATCACTTGCACAGAAAGCAAACAAAAATACTATTATATACCTAAATACATAACTTCCATTATTAATATTCTACATCTAGACTACTCTTGCTGCCTGCGCTCGATGATTCTTCTTGTTCGTAGTTTTGATACAGCGCCATACCACGATGATTAAATGTGTAAAATGATGGCAAGTTGCTCAAAGTATCCCAAGACTTCTCTTGCATGTCAACTGTAGCACGTATTTCCTTAAAATTACCAACCACTTGGATTAAGTTGTAAACGACCACCAGCAAGCTGACCACGGTCTGCACGACAATCTGGAGAAACATAAACGAAGGCGGCAATAAATTGAATCAAAACTTCCATTTTATGTATTGTACTCACATCTATAGGCAGTCGCGTCCAATCCTGTTCAGTTAGCCGCAAATAAGTGCGATCTATAATAAATTAAATTGCAATTGAGTTGTAGTTTGCATACTCGAACATTCCTCCAACACTTACGGTGAGCTGCTGAAAAAGCGGCGTGCAATAAACTAATAAGACCTGTAACAAGGACTATGCGATTCACGATTTTGGTGCTCATTGTTACTAATTTTGGTGTAACTAACTTAAACAATTTAGTAAAGCACAAGCAGTTAAATTATTTGCTGACACACACTGCAATTAGAATAAATTAATGTAAACAGCTGATTTGTGGTAGTGATGATGGAGAGTAATATTACAATCGATTACTATCTATCGCCGACACGAGAACATAAAGTGCGTAAATTTGGAAATAATTTATCAATTAATTTTCTACAAATTGTACATGGTTTGGAGACTTGTGAAGAAACAATAAATTCTTTTTATTTTAAAGTCTATTTCTTAAATTCAATTGTTTGAGTTGTCGCATATGCATATATCGAAATAGTTGCTACAGTGCTCTTAAAACTTTTGTATATGCGAGCGTTTAATAATAGAAGAAGAAGAAGTTAGAATCATGTTTTATTTTAAGTATATGAATATACAGAAAATAGCAGAGAACAGCACTAGCTCAAGGCCATCAGCTGGTTTTACAATAAACTAGGATTAATTACAATATTTGCTAATCTTATATTTAAAATAAGGTATATATGTGTAATACAAGTATATAAAATATGTCTAAGTATAGGTATATTAAATTAAATGAGCTATGTTACACAGTACAAGAAAGTTAGATATAGTATTTACATTCGATAATGTTGTATTTACTAGAAGTTGTGATGGGCGAGCTGTGCCAAAAATCCTTCGCTTGGTATTGGTAAACTGGGTACATTCATCTAGGATATGCCTTACTGATGTTCTAGATGACCTACAAAAACAGCAGGATGCATCTCCAGAGTTTAACAAGTAACTGTGAGTGATCTGCGTGTAACCTAAACGAAATCGTGTGATCAACAAAATGTCTGCATGTTTAGATTCCGTTGGATAGGTAGGCTTTACTCTGGAGGGATTAATTGTCGCGTAATGATGAAAGTACTCATTCCATTTCAATAGATCCTTGTTATGTAGGTGCTGCCTTATCAGAAGTTTTCATCAGTTTTTTCCAGAGCATCAAAATACAGAGCCGGTTCCTTATGAACACTTTTCGCGACACAATCAGCGAACTCATTGCCTTCAATTCCGCAGTGACCTGGTATCCACATCAATTTAATTTTGTTTGTTTGCTCGATAAGTAAATCTCGATTATGAGTTACTACAACACTGTTATTGTTGAAATTTCTTACGGCATCGATGGCAGATTGACTGTCGGTACAAATGCAAAATTTATCTTTCTCTTTGGAGGCTATTAGAGCGGCTTGATATATAGCAAAGATTTCACTAGTAAATGTTGAGCAGTGATTGCGCAGTAAACCTTTTTTTAGAACTTGAAGATCCTCAGATATAACCGCGAAAGAGGTTGAGCAGTTAGTTCTTTGAGCCATCGGTAAATATGAATTTGAAAGATTTTTGTTTTAAATCTCGTTTGTGCTGAAGGAAAATTTTCTTGGTAGATAAGATCACAAGTGTTTTCCTTTCGATAATCTTGAAAGCAATTAACAAATGACGAGTTCGAAAGAAGCCAAGGTGGGCACTTACTGTGAATTTGAAGAGTAGGTTTAAAATGGAGATTCATTTTTCTGGCCAAGTCAACCACATGATCTAACGCCGACATGCTCTTTGGAAAACATTTTCTATTTGTTGCATTGATTGCGTTTTAATAAAGGTGATCATTATTGCAGGATAACACTTTGTCTATAAGGCCAGCAGTCATATATTTCACCCGCTCACTTAAACTAGGAAGTCCGGATTCAGCTAAGATGTTACAAATAGGAGTAGTGGGAAAGGCACGTAGGCTTCTACGTACAGCAGCATGATATGGAGCACGCAGAAGGTTAAAGTTGCTTTCGGCACAGCTTCCATAAATTGGTAAAAGTAGCGATTTAACAATGTAACAAAGTGCAGAAGTATGTACAAAGGACTTTTTTGATGAAAAGTATTTTACAATGCTAAGACGATCAATTAATTTATTTCTAATGTAATTGCAATTAAATTGAAAAGTGTATTTACAATCAAAGAAAATTCCTAGTATTTTGAAATGGCTCACGTTACTTATAGGTATATTATGGTGAGTTAGTTTTACATCCGAACAGCGCCTCCTCCGACAAATATGAAGGACATTGGATTTTTCGCATGATATAATCGCTCCAGATTCGAGCTACCATGCAGCAATGTCCTCAAGAATTTTGTTAAAGATGGTTCTAACCGACACTAAATTGTCTTCTTCTTCTAAATTATCGAGTTCAGTAAATATCAAAACATTATCCGGGTTAATACAATGCTCAATATTGTGCTTATCGATGATTTTACCTATTTCGTCAAACGCGATAACAAATAAACCCACCGAAAGAGGCGAACCCTGAAGAATCCCGTTTTCTAAGTTGTATCTGTCGGAAAAAGAGCCGTTTTTCTTAACCATAAATCTTCGGTTTGTAAGGAAGCTTCTTACGAAGCTGTATATTTTAGGACCAACCCATTTCCTTAGTTGCCTTAGAATAATGTGTATCCCGATGCGGTCGAAGGCTTTTTCAAAGTCAAGGGAAAGTGCTGTAACATGTTTCTTATTAAACAGGGCACATGAAGAGAAATGGTCGGAAGATAAAAGTGCATCGACAGTGCTATGCTATTTAAAGGCAACCTGACTGGGGCTTAAAAATTTATTTTTGGACGCAAACCACATTAGTCGGTTAGCAACTATTTTCTCTAAAATCTTGCTGGTGCATGGCAATAAGAAAATCGGGCGAAAGTTGGACGGCTTATCTGCTGATTTGTTATGCTTTGGAATAGGTGATATACAAGCAAATTTCCAACTTTGTGGTATGATACCAGAAGTGAAAATGGAGTTGTATAGTTTTAATAACCTAGTTTTAATAGAATCAGGTAGATTTTTAACCATGGAGTAACTAATGCGGTCGTAACCAGGAGCGGAGCCTCTGGCCTGGTTAACAAAATGATCAAACTCTTGGATGGTGATGGGATTGCCAATCTCTCTTGCAGAGTGAGTGAGATTTTGTGGTGCACAATATACTTCATTTAAAATTCTGGATTTTTGTGTAATAAATTCACGAGAAAAATTTGTGCTATCTGAGTACTCAGACCAATGTTTAGCGAAAGAATTTCCAATTTCTTTGGGGCCAGAAATAAGCTTGTTATTTATATTAAGTTGTGGGTCAGTAAAATTGCTATAGCAGCCCGCCAGCTTTTTGATACTTTTCCATATTTGTTTTGGAGAGGATGACGGATTGATATTGCTAGAGATGCTGATAAAGCATTCTTGTTTTGCCCTTTTTACAAAATGTTTAAACTTCGCATTTGCTGCCTTATATGACATAAGGTTTTGGTTAGAGCGTATGCGTTTAAAATTATACCATGCATTTTGCTTTATTGTACGTAACTCGGCAAGTTCCTTGCTCCACCAGGGGACACATTTTTTATGAAAGTAGGGACGGGATTGAGGAATGGATGACGTAGCTGCATTGAGGATAATCTTTTTAATAGAACTAGCTTCCTTATTTATATTATTACTAAGAGGGTGGATTTGACTTTGTTCGTCGCACTGAAACCTGTATTTTGACCAATCTGCTTTATCGGTTTTAAATCTTGGTATGTGACCGGTCTTACTTCTCCTTTCACAATTTAAGTGGAAAACAATTGGATAGTGGTCACTACCATAAAGATTATCTAGAATTCTCCAAGAAAGGAGTGGGTGCTGCTGGAGGATATCGTAACATCAACATGCGTGAATGAATTACGTGTGGAAAAGTGTGTCGGAGATTTATCGTTTAAGACAATTAAATCTTGGGTGACAATTTGATCTTGAATTGCTTTACCCCTCTTGTTTTGTGTGGAAGAGCCCCAAAGTGGACTCCAGGCATTGACATCTCCACAAAGAATAAGTGGATGAGGTAGTGAAGTCAGAATTGATTTAAACTCGCCCATATCGAAATCTTTACCAGGTGGATAATAAACAGATATCACCGTTAAGGTTATATTGGTTTTAATTTCAAAAGCAATAATGTTTAAATTTGTTTGAATATCAATTCTTTTATGCCAAATACCTTTTTTAATAAGGACACCAGTCCCGCGTCTATTCGTGATACTTGAGTTATGGAAATAGGCAGTGTAAGGCGAAGGAGGCGAAGGATTATTGGAAACTGCAAGGTGGGTCCCTTGTAAAGCTACAAGATCGGGTTTAAAATCTGAAAGAAGTAGAACAAGCTCATCGTAATTGTTAAAAAAGCCGTTTATATTCCATTGCAAGAAAGTTAACATAGTGATTGGTAAAAAATGAAATTATTGAGAGAATTATTTGTAACTGGAAATTTACTATTTTGAGCATCATTCATCAGAAGAATATGACAAATTAGGTGACTGAGTAAGAGAAAGAACTTTATCTATAGATGAAGGTGGAGAGTATATACAATTATTGAAGCTGTTGTCAGTTATAGCTTTGGTATTATCACGAGAACAACTAGGAATACAATCATCTATGTCCGACTGGGTGTCATTACTGCTTTCTGAATTTGTAAGAGAAGCATTATCTTCTTTATGTTGTTGATTAGCTAAGTTGTTGCTTGTACAGAGAGATGTTAGATCGTTGGAGACTTTTGGTTAGTTTTGGTTTGGAGAGTTATTTAATTTAGTATTCTGTGATTTAATGTAGTTGTTGTCTTGGTTTACTATTGTTTTAGAAGCAGAGGTACTTTGTGCAAGATGAGCACGCGATCGTGCAGAGCTCGGCTGGCGCATCGCGCTCGTTAGGTGGCAGCCGAAATTCCCCTCACAATTTTAGTTTTCACCATAGTTATTGGGCAAACCTAGTAATCAATCAACTTGGGATTTTAGCTGTTTTTCTTCTTAGTTAAGCGATTCCTTACGAAGCATTCCTACTTTTTCCTCGGCATGATTAAGAGTCGACTAATCTGTCTCTGCGGTGGATAGATCCCAATGTAATATTGTTACATTCACCTTCCATATCGAGAAAGAAAATCGATTTGCCTACCTTTGTGTGGATACATTCAATCGCATACCTCATTTTCCTATAAATAGGGCATGACTAACAGCCCTTTCTATCAGTCTTTTATTACTAGAATTTTATTTGTTTTGTATTTATCGAATATCAGTTAGCCCTGATTAGGTTGACCAGATGTTTCGCCATTAGATTGTGTACAAGTTAACCTTTACAAGTTTATGAATTTTTTTATAGATAATTTTTAAAATGTTTCTATATTAGTAATATAATTGAAGTAAATTATCTGCCTTTGGCAGAGATAATATTTATAGCTCTTTCGAGGGGTTATGTACGGTAATGCACCTGCATTTACTCTTACACACCCATGCATCTACTACTTGCATTTGTGTGTAAACAGTTCTACACCTACATGACTGCATTATGAGTGCATTGTTTGTGCACCCTGATAGTCATATGTAAACCGATAACGTGAGGATAATCGGAAATATGTGTTGCTATGTTCGAAGCAAACAATCAATTAATGGGGACATGCTACTACCTTGACTTGAATTTTGATGACCTAAAAAATCGCGAAAGTTTTGCTACAAATATGGCGAAAGCGCCTTAAAAATCGACGAAAATTACATTAAAAAAAATTACTTCAAAATAAAAGCGGCATTTGAAAAAGCTGCTAAATACTATTCATTTTAATTTAGCCAAAGAAATCCACTAAATGCTAACACGAAGCATAATAGTAAATAACCAAGGACAGTTTTAAATTATCCAAATTAAACGAAAGTCGATTATTGGCTGAAACACGACTTATACATAGAAAAATTTCTTCCTATGTATTGGGTCGGGGAATAAGTTCATACCGTTTTGAAATTTTCTTTTTTTACAACGATTTGCTTTGGGAAAGGGTAAGTATTCATTCGATAGAACTCTTTCTGCTCTGCAAAACTATGTTCATTGCATTAAGTTCGCAACTAAGTTCTCGCTGTTTTTTTTTTTGATGAAAATACAACTTTATTCTGAAAAAATGGTTACAAGTGAATCATTGAAAGTATTGCCCATCGCTGGCTACTACTTTTTACCATCTTCCTGGTAGTGCTCGTATACCGTCGCGGTAAAACTGTTCATCTTTGGAAGCTAGCCACGGTTCAAGCCATTTTTTGGTGTCTTCATATGAATGGAACTGCTGGTCAGCTAGACCATGTGCCATCGATCGGAACAGGTGATAATCGGACGGCGCAATATCTGGATAATATGGCGGGTGGGGTAGGATTTCCCATTTCAGTGTTTCCAGGTAGGTTTTAACGGGTTTGGCAACGTGAGGCCGAGCGTTGTCATGCTGTAGAATCACTTTCTCATGCCTCTCCGCGTATTGCGGCCGCTTCTCGCGAAGTGCTCGGCTCAATTGCATCAATTGAAGTCGATACCGAGCCCCAGTGATGGTTTCGCTTGGTTTTAACAGTTCATAATAAATAACACCAACTTGGTCCCACCAAATACATAGCATAACCTTCGCAGCGTGAATATTCGGCCGAGGTGACGACGTAGAAGCATGACCGGGCCGTCCCCATGACTTTATTTTCATTGGATTGCTGTAATGAATCCATTTTTTGTCACCCGTCACGATACGATGAAGAAATTCCTTCCTTTTTTGGCGCTGGAGCAGTTGTTCACAGGCGACACAGCGAAAAAACGAAGTTTAATATCCCCTGGTTTTAACTCATAAGGAACCCAAGTCTCCTGTTTCTGAATCATTCCCAAAGCATGCAATCGCTTGGAAATGGATTGGCTGGTAACTCCTAATACTGAAGCAAGCTACTCTTGCGTTTGGCACAGATCCTCATTGAGCAATGTCTCCAATTCAGCGTCTTCGAAGGCAATTGGCCTTCCTTCACGCGGACCGTCGTCAACATTAAAATCACCGCCTTTGAAACGACGGAACCAATCTCGGCGCGTTGTTTCACTTAAAGCAGCATCTCCATAGACTTTTTGTATCTCTCGATGCGCTTCAGCCGCCGTTCTTTTTCGAATGAAAGAGGAAAATCAACACTTGCCGCAAATGACGATTATTCGGCACAAAATCAGACTTTTTCACAAAACCAAAAGTATATGATACTAAAACCAAATCACTAATGTGTCGAAGCAGCTTGTTTATCATATGTCTACGCTTGTTTTATGACGTTTCAGTTAGGTTAGAATCGACTAGCACACACTGCTGGCGGGAACTTAGTTGCGCATCTAATATTTTTGAGTTATTTAATTTTTTATTAGTTTTGAGGCATAGAAATGGAATACCCAAGAGGCAAAAATCAACATTTTAGATTCCTGCTTTTCTTTGCTTTTCATCGCGATCAAAAAGCTGCCGAAGCGGCCCGGGACATTTGCGGCGAGTATGTAAAAGGTGTCTTAGGCGAGTCTACAGCACGGAAATGGTTTGCAAAGTTTAAAAGGGGCGACTTTAACGTCGATGAAACGTCCCGCTGCAAAACGGAAGGCCTTCTGAATTCGCTGAAGAACGTCTCAAATCACTTTTGAAGGCGAAGATTGGCGACCGTTCAATCGTGAATTGGCGGAAAAAATGACTGTGATCATAAAACGATTCTCAATCACGTTCATGCAATGGGATTTACTACAATATTGGGAGCCTGGGTACCACACGAGCTCAACGAAAAAAAAAGAAAGAAAGTCACCTTCAAATTGCCTCTCAGCATCTCGCCCGCAATTGAGCAAGACGCGATCATAAACTGCGCTCTTTGTACCGAATCGTTCTATACAACAATATGACTCAAAGAAAGGATTGGGGGGTTCTAGGAGATACGCCAAAGCCGAGAGTCAAACCGGATCTTCATCAAAAAAAGATCTTGATATGTGTTTGGTGGGACTGGGTGGGCGTGGTGCACTGAGAAATGCTCAAAAAGAATACCACGGTCAACAAGGAGCTCTACATTGCTCAGCTACACCGCGTGAATGAGGCTATTCGACTGAAAAGACCTGATTGAAATGGCCAAGCCCTACTGCTTCACGACAACGCTAGGCCCCATGTTGCTCAAGTCGTCAAAGCCGCACTGAGCTGGAATGGTAGGTCCCGATTACTAGCTTTTCCGCTCCCTGTCAAACCATATGAAGGGCGTTAGCTTCGATAACAAAGAGGCTCTTAAAAACTAGATCAATAACTTTTTTCACCCAGATCAGGCGATTTTTGGTGGAACAGTATCAACAAATTGGTCGAGAGATGGGAAGAGGTTGTAAACAGCAGCGGCGAATATATAATTGATTAACTTATTGATAAATTATTGTTTTTTGTTTAAATAAAATTCTCGGGTAAAAACGCTACGAACTTATTCCACATCCCAATATACATATATGCACTAAGAAAACGAGTATACGCGAAATCCATTATTTTCGTATAAGATTTAAACTCTATTTAAGAAGTTTCGGATCGTTGCTGTTTTGTTGCATAATTTGGCCATTTTAAATATGTCTCTCTCATAGAAGTTTTGGTCCTTATTGGCGAAAAACTCTTGTAATCCAATTTCACAATCTTCTCTTGAAACCAATTTCTTATCAGTCAGTAAGTTCGGCAATGAGAGAAAAAGGTGGTAGTCGATTGGTGGATGCATTAAAACTTCCCAACCAAGCTCTCGGAGTTTTTGGCGAGTCACTACACAGCACATCTTCTGTTGGCTAATTCTGGTCAATCGCTAGCTTCAAATAGTCCAGTTGTTGACAGTAGAGATCTGAATTTAGTGTTTGGCCATACGGAAGTAACTTTCCTTGCTGTTGGTCTTGGTTTGGCTACCGTCTGAGCTGCTTCATCACGTTTTGACTCGGACCGTTTTCGCACAATATTGTCGTATGCCACCCATTTATCATGCCCAGTCACCATCCGTTTCAGAAATTCGTCGATTTCATTTAGTTTGGCCTAGGCGATCCATCATGATTTTGGAGTCATTTGAGCTTCATTTGGAATCCAGCTTTGCGCAAGTGCTTTAAAATTGTTTCATGGCCGATCTTTAGCTCCTGGGCGATACAGCGTAAAATAATACCGAATTTTCTCTTTGTTGACTTCCATTGTTAACACCAAAATCAGCGAATAAAGACTCAGTGGCTACGTTAGCTGGGTCATGTCGTCTGAATGGATACAAACGCTCCGGCTCTGAAAGTGTTCGACGTGACACCAGCTGGTGGTCGCAGAGGAAGAGGAAAGCCTAGGTGGAGAAGAACTTGGATTCTCTTGGTGTGTCCAACTGGCGTCGGTAGCATGAGAAAGAAACGACGGGCGCCTTTTGCTATAGGTACAGGCACCCCAGATATTTCACATCTTGATTTTCGTCGCTCATGAGGTGGGTTTGGTCAAATGAAACGAAGCTTTTTTGGTGAAAGGAACCATGGTGGAATTATTATATAAATAACATAAAGTTTATGTATAAAAGTTTTGAATTTCTTTATTCACGATATACTTTTAGGTATATATTGGTATAAATGTATGTAACGTCTACGTGATTATCTTCCGTAGGAATTTCAGTACGTAGTACTCGTATACCTTCATACCAGCACATTACACACATATTTTTATATTATATTTATTAGAGTTCAGCAATGTCAAGTGTGCATATAAATAATGAAATATAGCTATTCTCCAATTAAATAAATCCAATCCCTACAATCATTCATAACTCCTGTACTTCTCTCCTTCGCTCTGTTCGACGATACTGGCCAGCGTTCCCACGTAATTTGTCGCTCGCATGCTAGCAATTGTTTCCAGTTCACATCATTAATAATTTCATATGGGCTGAACGATAGTCATCAGCATTTTGTGCAGTAATCCTTTCGACACACGCACATACCGCCAATAATATCTATACCCACATCCCACTGATTACTCGATGAATAAATTTCTATCTACTCGTACATTTGTAATTTATTTCCTTTCACTCATTTTAATTGTTTCAAATATTGATTGCTATATGGTATAACGGTACACACATTAGGTATGTAATTATTATTGATTGACGCTCTACATAACTGAGTCTGATGTTCGTCATACGCAGTGGCATTCGTTAAGTTGATCGAGAGCTATCATGTCAAATATTGGCTCGGCGTGATAGGCCAGCACCAGATTAAAAGTGAAGTTTTCTTCTCGCTGCTTTACTTCTCTATAGCTTAAGTGGGATTTTTCACTGTTGTTGTTTTTGTTACAAAATTGATTAAACATTAACTGTGGGCGCTGATTAATTTGTTTAATTTGCAATTGAGCTTCAATGCGGAACGCGCAAAAATAAGAAGAGAAAAAAAGAAGTTGGAAATCTCCGATAAATAAATGTTTGATATTATCAGTTGCGGTTAGGCAATTTAATGCGGTTACAGGGTGCGTTATTTGCGGATGGTTACTTGAGTGAACTAAAGTTAAATAAAATAAAATAAAATAAAATTAAATTAAAAAAAAAAGACTAAACAATTAAATAAAATAGAGCAAACGACAAAAGAATAAGAAACAATATCAAAAAAATTAAATTAAAATACATAAAATTTTATACAATTAGCAAAATTCCAAAAAAAGAAAATGAATTAAAATAATATACAACAAAATAAAAAAATAAGAGGGAAAACTTAAAAAAATAATGAACAGAAAATATGAAAAAGTAATGCATAATAAAAAAATGAGGAATAAAAGATAAAATGAAGCGAGATAAAGAAAATGAAGAACAAAAAGAAAAAACCCAAAAAAATATGAAAAATTTAATAACTACAGTAAAATAAAATAAGACTAAACTAAATAAATGTTTATACAATTAGGAATATTCTATTAACCGAAAATCGAAAAAAAAGAAATAAAATAAAACAAAAGGAAAAAAGTGAGGGAAAACTAAGAATAAAAAATAAAATGAAGCGAAACAAAACCAATAAAATAATGCGAAGTAAAAAAATAATAAATAATAATATAGAATAACAAAAATTAAAAATGAAATGTATATCAAACAAATTTAACTTTATTCAAATAAAACTTTATAGTACTAGCAAAATTTTAATAAAAAAAATTTAATGAAATAAAATGAAATGAAATAAAGTAAAAAATGGAATGGAATGAAATAATGAACAGAAAAAAAAGAAAAATTAGTGAAGAATAAAAAAGCGAAAAAATAAAGTTATAAAAAACAAACAAAAAATAAAAATTAAATAAATTAATTTAAATAAATTTAAATAAAGAATATACAATTTTATAAAATTAACAAAATTCCAAGCAAAGCAGAAAAAATTAGAAAAGAGTAAGAATAAAAAAATTAAATAAAGGACAGGAAAAATGAAAAATTAACGAAGAATAAAAAATAAAATAAAATGAAATAAGGACAAAAAAAAAAAATTAAGTAAAAAAATTTGATTGGAATTACAATAAATTGAATACAATTTCACAAAATTTACCAAATTCCAATAAATCAATAAAATACATCAAATAGAAACGATATTAATTTAATTAAATTTTAGAAAATTTGCAAAATTCCCATAAAAGAAAAAAAAATAATAAAAAGGAATAAAATAAAATAAAACAAAAGAAAAAATAAAGATAAAAAATAAAATAAAAACATAAAAAATTAAGAACTAATGAAAGTTTAAGAAAAGAAGAACAAAAAAAAAAAAAAAAATAAAGTGAAAAAAGAAAATGGTGAAAATAAAATATGTTTACTAAATTGAATACAATTTTACAAAATTTAACAAATTCCAATAAAAGAAAAAAATAAAATTGTAAAAAGTAATATAATAAAAAAGAAAAAAATTAAAAGCGAAATAAATAAATAAAAATATAATTAAACTAATTTGACTGAATTAAAGAAAATTAAATAATATAAATAAATAAAATTTTACAAAATTAAATAAAATCCAACGAAACTAAATTGAATAAAATTTTAGAAAATTAGCTAAATTCCAATAAAAACAACAAAATAAGAATAAAAAATTAAAATAATGAACAGAAAAATTAATGAAGAATAAAAAAATAAAGCGAAATAAAAAAATAAAAAGCAAAAAAAAACGAATAATAAAATAAGTAAATTAAAATAAACTTAAATAAATAAAATAGAGTTTTTTAAAAATTAGCAAAATTCCAATAAAAGAAGAAAAAAAAGAATAAAATAAATAACAAAAAAATGAAGAATTAATAAAATAAAGAAAATAAATAAAACAAACTAAACTAACAATAAAAGTAAAATAAACTTAAACATTATAAAATAACAATAAAAAATTAGAATAATGTAAAATAAAATAAAATAGAGCAAAAGATAAAATAATTTAAAAAAATTCATAAAGCAAAAATTCAAAATAAAATAAAATTTATAAATTTACAGCTGTGGACATCTAAATAAAACCAATATGAAATTGTATGTTCGTTCAACATTTAAACCAACTCATAATTCCGCAAACTGTAGGGCAAAAAACTACGCTCTATTCAGTTGCTCTTTTTTTTCTAAAGTGAATTTGAAATTATGATTTTTTTTTTAAATTATGAACTTTTTTCATAAATTTAAAAATTTTTTAGTAAACCATTTTTTTTAGTTTTTAATTAACCAATTCATATTGGCGCCCCATTAAAAGTATACGCACCCTGTAAGTCGTGCAGAGCACAGAAGCCAACGAGTGCCATTAAAAGAGGCTTACTTGTTATTTTGCAGCTCGAGTCGTGAAAAGGAGTCTGTCAGTGCTGGACGGAGTTAAAACTTTCTACCTTCAACTTAAAAAATAATTTGAAAAATGAAAGCCGCCATTTTGCTGTTTTCTTTAAGCTACATAGGGATACTTCAAATCCAAGCTGACGCACAAGAAAACGGTAAAGGAAACTAAATTTTACTAATAAAAAAGGAATTCGAAATATGAATAATACGCAAAGAATTTAAAATTTATAAAAATGTGTTTAAATGGGAAAACATAAATAAAAACTTAATACATAGTTTACTTAAAAAGATGTGAGATATGAAGAAGTGGTAATTTGCTGAAGTGTTTTTGTGTTTTAAGTAAAATATTTCTATTTTTTAAACTGAAAGCGAATGAGTGCTGTAATTTAAGTAAAGAAAAAAAATTCGGGTTTTCTTTGAAACTTAACTTATATCGTCCAGTGCATATATATTTTAACCCTTCCATGCCCAATGTTGCCTATTGATAAAGCACTGTTCTTTTGTGCAAAAAAACCTGTGATTTTTTAAAATTCGTGTGTGTTTTATTCTCCTCATTTTCTGAGTTATTTTATGCCGCAGAGTTTTTCGGGTAGTGCAATTTAATTGATTGTGCGCTTTAGCTTTGTTATAAATGTAAATAAAAAAATCTGTGATCTGTATAAATTTAGACAAAAAAATATGGAGCGCCATAAGTAGAGTCGAATTTTCAAAGCTTGCACACAGTAGCGGCCTCAGTTGTCTAGCGTAAGTGCATTAGCCTGCCATCCCAGAGGTTGTAGGTTCGAACCCCACGTGAAGCACTGTCCACGCACTTTTCAAATTTACCTACTTTCCCTTTTTCTAATAATTTTCCATTCCAAAAACATTTTCAAAAACTCACTTCTCAAACCCAAACTTATCCTTTTCATTCTCACTCCCGCACAATAGTCTGTGCATCATTTGCGTTGTGGCTGCTAAAACAAGCAAAAACATAGAAAAACTCACACTCAATGCATCAGAGGCGCCCGCAAGAGGAAGCGGGCAATTTTGATAATAGCGCAGACACACCAAATTTACCGAAGTCCTCAACCATCTGTGCGATCCTTCTGGCAGAAAATATGAAACATAGATGGGGCTCCAAGTAGTAAGAAGGCGTTGTTCCTAAGCAACGACAGGTAGGCATTCCCATATTCGACATACCCATCTGGCAACCCTGTATCTTTTGACAGAGACGTCAGATCGCTTAATGACATACCGCGTTGGAAGCATCAGTCCAAGCAGATTTTTATCATGGAACAGTACATGCCACGCGAGCGCTCCCAAATTGTTGAAATTTACATTCAACAAAAGAAGTCAATTGTGAAAACTCAACGTGCGTATAAAAAATAAATAATGGGAAAAGTGCGCCTTCTAAGAACACCATTAAACATTTGTACGAAAGGTTTTCGACTGGTGACGCTCTTTCTAACCCAAAGAGGCCAAATCAAAACCGACCGAGGCGATCGGATGAGAATATTGCTCTTGTTCGGGCCAGTGTTGAGACGTCGCCAAGGACATCCCAAAATCGCCGTTCTCAGCAGTTGGGCATTGCTCGGACCACTTTACAACGAATTATCCTCATTGATTTTCATTTATTCCCGTATAAGATTCAATTGACGCAAAGATTGTTTCCTGCGGACAAGCCTCGTCGATTGGAATGGACCCAAAGAGTCATCGAAATCCGTCGGGTCCGTCGAATATGGGCAACCCAGTATTTAAGACTGGGCCACCGGCTAATCACCTACCCTGTCAGAAATCAAAATAGATTAATGAAACCAACGCAAAACTGAGTCTTGTCGAGCTCCTATGCTCCCGAGAGGAGTGAACAAGGGGAAAAAACGCAGTATGCCCCAGCGGATTGCTGCTGTTATCAAAGCAAAGGGTGGGTCTACTAAATACCACTAATTCCTTTTATTTGTACTGCTTTAATAATAAACGATCACTAATTCCGTTTTTAAAACGAAAAATTCAGTAATTAATGGGGTGAGTAATACTTTTAGCCAATACTGTATACTGTATGAACTTATACAAGAAATATTATCTAAAAACATAGTAAAAACATGATATTACTAAAGTCATCGAATTCGAAAAGAAGTTCAAAATTGAACTGAATAATAGTTAAACTGGAGTAGAACTGCATTTGAAAGGAAACTCCAGAAGTCATAGGAGCTGGAATTTATGGTTCCAGAACCAAACGTTCTGTGAAGATGGGTAGTTTTCCAAGTATCTTGCAAGCGGAGATGCGTGGCAGCTGTCTATGTGCAGAAATAAACTTAGACAGAAATGAGCGAACTGCCATTCTTAGCGACAGTCAGGTGGCACTCAAGGCTCTATCGTCCTGTGAAATCAAATCCTGGTCCTTGAGTGTATCGAAAAACTTAATCTACTAGGAACGCACAATTGCATCCGGCTAATTTGGGTTTAAGGACATAGGCGTATAACTGGAAACGATATAGTGGACGCGTTGGCGAGAGAGGCTGCGATCTCGTTTTTAATGGGACAACACTCCTAAGTTTCAGTAAAGAGCAGGGCTAAAGGCAGATTTGCTGGCACCAAACTATGGGGTTCCGCCAGGTGAAATCCTTATTGGGAGGGTGCAACCAAAGGAGGTTTTAAATACTCATAACCCTCCCCAAAGATAAATTGAGAATGCTGACGGGCATTCAGTCACAGGCCACTGCAGACTACGTAGTCGTCTGCACATGATCAGGATTTGGTCTACGAACTCTTGCGACCAATCCCAGGAGACTCGAATGCACTTTCTTCTGGAATGCAGAGCTATAACGCGGATAAGGTTGAGACATCTTGACTAAATGCAGTCAGACGAAAGGCATATATGCTCAATCCAACCCAGCTTTATCCTGAGTTTAATAAGGAAACTGGGTTTGTAAGAGGGACTGTGATGAGTAGAGGGCACAAAAGACCATGAGGTTGAAGTGCAAACCTTATGAAGTATCCATATATCTATCTCATATTGAGTATTATTTATGAGCTTCCAAATGTAAGATTTAACTATATTAAGCAACTCTTTCAGATTACGCCGAGCTCTGCGCACAATGCAATGGATCCACTCTACCAAAGTGTGAGAGCACTGGCAATGCGAAGCTGGACAAGAAAATTGATTGCAACCAAACAGGATGTATTATAGCGATGAGTAAGTGAGAAATACAATATGATTTTTGAAAACAAACTTTCTTGAAAAAATTTTTTTTTTTTAATTTTAACATTTCGTCTTCACTCGCAATTTTTGATAGCTACCAACCCCGAAGCCGAGTACGTATGTTTGATGGATGTCAAAAGCCAAGAGGCTGTAATATCAGAACCAAAAGACGAAAGGGCACAATTTACCACCCGGCCAGTGCCATTAGCGCTCCAAATGGTTACCACTACCGCAAACGCTGATCCTCAAATGATTCCTGATGCAGCAGAAGATATTGAAATGGAAGCAAAAGTGGTGGATGGTGCAGGACAGCATACGGAGGAGAAGGACTCTGTAAAAGTAGCGAGTGAAGAAGATGGAAATAAGCAGGAACAAAAACAGGAACAGGAACAAAATGTGGACAAGCCAGAAAATTCTGCAGAAAAAGTGGCTGAACCGAAGCCGATTGAAAAAGAGGTGGAAGAAAAACCAGCTGTTGATGCAGACAATGCGCCGCAGCCTGCGGCCTCCAGTGCGGAAGTGGGGGCTGAATCAGAGTCAGCAGCGGCCGAACAGATACCTGCAAGTACACCGAATTCTCCAGATTATCCTGCTGATGCACCAGCCATGAATTCGGATAACACAAATGAAGAGCAAGAGATAAATGAGCCAGCAAAAGGTGGCAATAATGTCTCGCCAACTGTGGTGCAGAATGTAAGCGAAAATGGTGATGATAGCCAGGAAACACTGGCGTCGAATAAAGATAAAGAAGTTGTAAATCATGTAGACCAAGCTGCTGCGTCTGGGGCGGAGCACAGTGAGACCACCACGAAAGCGAATGAGGTTGAGGCGGCAGTGCATGTCGCTGATGCTGGACTACAGGGCGCTGCCAGTGCTGGTACAAATGAGGCTGGAAACGTCGTTGAGCCAGTTGTTATTGCAATGACTGTGCCACCTGCTGCGGCGGCTGCCAACCAATTCTTGACCTGCTACTCGTGTACCAGCACTACTGATAGACTCTGCGTAGCGGGGCCGGTTACGGCGGTTAATTGCCAAGCAATGGAGAATCAGATAAACGGTTGCTACACCCTTTACAAAGGTAGGTAAATGATTTCTTTTTCGCAGTAGTTAAGAGGCTTCGCAGCTCAAATTAGGCCTTGTATTCTAGTAATACTTCGCTAACTTTTCTTGCGCCAAATACCCATAAGATCCCTGGTGAGGTTAGGTAGTGTTGGCATCTGTAAAAAGATCTTACTTAGACCGCTAGTGTCCATTGTATGAAGAGTCGAAGATATTATTTTATGTAATTCTTAATGCACGTCTTCGCGAGTTTTAACAAGCTGTTCAGCCTTTTGTCAGCAATAGCCTTCAAGGATGAAAAATATATTGATCCAAGGCGCATTTCGAGTCGTACAAAGAGCAGGGCAGTGCAAAGTATGAATTCTAAAATACCCCTAGCATTCGTTTCATTGCTGTTTTATACGCATCGCTCTGGACTAATCCCATTTTGGCTGCGTGATGTGGATTGAGACAGTGTTCCGTCAGTACTCCAACCAATATTTTGTAGTCTTTTCTAGAGAGTCATAAAATAAAGTTTGAAGTTTTCCTATTCCAAGTCTTTAGGATAATTTTTGCAGTTTTGTAGAGGTTGAGTGTTCCCATATATAGACAGGGTTTTCAGCGCAAGTTCGTCATTCTGTTCAGTTTTCTGAAAGGAACTGAATGAGGAACTAGCTTTTGGTGAGGCAAGCTGCTCCTTTTCTGAGTCTGATTCGACTGTGGTACCTCTTGAGGCTGACCATTTACCTATTTTGGCAGTAGCATTTCGACTGCTGGGGCTTGCAACCACCGCAGAGGAGGTGAATCACCTTTCCTCACCGTGCCCCCCGGTGGTAGCATTCACAACTCGCGCCGACATTTGGACCAATATCCCGGCCCTTTTCTCTTTCTTCTTCGACACCATGTTGGTTTTTTTTGTTCAACGTCTCCTCCCATAGCGTTTTATGCCTACCCACCAGACACCTCTTGACCATGACTGCAACATGTTTGTGCATATCTTCGCCCACCACAAAGGTGCTGTATCCTGTAAACAGCTTTTGGTAGGCCTATTACCGCCTTGCTCCTCGCATCCTCGCTCCATTTCCAATATAAAATTTTCGAAAATTCGATTATTAAAAGTGAGCCAGAGGTTGGAAGAGAAAGTATGCCCATTGCGCTGGTGGCGCACACGCGGAGGGTTCTGTCAGAAGATTTCTGCCACCCATAACATCCTACAAACTGCGCAAATCACCAACGGATTAATCTTATTAACGTCGTGCACAAGGTCTTTTCGAGCGTTATTATGTGAGGGACTGAAGTCCATCGTCAAAGAACTGATTGGACCTTGTAAGTGCGATTTCAGGCCTGGTAAGTTTACTATTGACCAGATCTTCACGATATGCCAAATCCTGGAGAAAAGCCACGAACGACAAATTGATACACACCACCTTTTCGTCGATTTCAAAGGTGCTTTCGATAGCATAAACAGGAACGGCCTCTATGCCGCTATGTCTGACTTTGGTATCAAGCAAAACTATCTATCTATAAAAGGACATTTGCGAGCCGTTATTGATATATTATGTCAGCTTAGAAAAATCATTGACCTTCGTCGGATGCGCTGTCTTGGCCATGTCTCGGATATGAACGAAAGTGCTCCGGCACGGCAGTCTTTCGAACCCACTGGTGGACGACGAGGAGTAGGAAGACCTAATCTACGTTAGGGAGATCAAGTGAGACATCTCCTGGCAGCACTCGGTGTCACTAATTGGCGCCAGCAAGCAGCGAACCGAGCTATAAGGTGCAATGTTTTAGATTCGGCCATAACCGACATACAGTTGTAGTCCAATCTAAGTATTTAAGTTGTCTGGACAAGGTTGGACCTACTATGCAAAACAAAGCCTTCATTCTGTCTCAGTAGACAGACCTATTCGAGGCATAGAAAAAAGTAGTAGATCGAGACTGGTTAGGCGATCAGCTTGCGAACTTAAAGTCCATCCTGAAAATGACCAAATAAAAGCGTAGAATGCTTGCAGGCCCAATTTAAGTAGCTCGTCGAAACCCCCTTTTAATCCCGCAGTCGCCAGGGACTTAACGCAATATGAGTGTTAGCGGGGTAATTAGCATTGTAAATGGAATTTTTGTGCACACAATTATATTATAATAAATAATGAGCGCATGTAAATGTATAATAGAAAAAAAAAATTATATATAAAATATAAATAAAATTTGCACTAAAATGAAATACAATTTCACCCAAGTTTTCTCCATATTTTTAATTTTTTACAGCCGATACAAATATTACCACACGCGGCTGTATCTCCGAACTCACCGATGAAGGTCTCAAATACTGCAAGTTGAATCCGAAACAATGTATCCTGTGCTATGAGAAGGGTTGCAACAATCTCTTAGCGCCATCGGATGCTGCCCGTAGTAATTCCCAGCTGAGCTTCTGGGTGGGCGTTGGTGGATTTATGTGTTTCACATTTCTACTCTAAAATCGCAAATTTGCGTGCGTGGTACACTTTAGGAAACATGAAATATATATTGTCCTTTAAATATGTATACCCACATGACATATACAGTTATTAAGAAGAATGTCGTCTATCACTTTTTAGACGCTAGAATTTCCAATATAAACAAAAATAATATTTTTTTTTCTTTTATTGATACTGAAGTTTTGATATACTTCATTTTATTTTTATGATAAGCGGTACAAATCACGACGTATTCAAATAGTCATAGTTAAAAAAAAAATTATATATATATATATATATATATGTATATATGTATGTGTGTACATGCATATTATTTAGGGTAAATGTGTTTTTATGTTAGTTAGTAGGTAAATATGTAAGTATGTATTTTCACTTGGGATAACGTTAATTTATTGATAGTTTCTTTGTATTACTTCAGACGCCACAATGTTAGGAGAACAGAAGCCAATAGTCCATTTGAAATGAGCATATATGCCGCGCCGTTTGCTTCTATATTGCAATTAGTTCCGCTGCAAACTTTGCAACTCTCATTGTCGGGATCATTGCAAATGAGCTGATCCCTCTCATCCAAATCTATGAGACAGCCACGAATAACTACGTTAGTATCTGCAAAAGAAAACAAAAAAATGTAAACATTGAAACAAAAATGGCACAGTTGAATCTGGGTGGGGTGACGATGGGTAAAATGAAAACGATGGGTTTACCCAATGAAAATTTTGACCCAATTACAGCACAGATTTGGGCCAATCAGAAATTTAAGTTAAAATTAAAACAATAAAAAAAATTAAATTCAGTTATTTCAATTACAATAAAAGAAAATTACGGCGGCCGCCGTAGCCGAATGGGTTGGTGCGTGATTACCATTCGGAATTCATAGAGAGGTCGTTGGTTCGAATCTCGGTGAAAGCATAATTAATAAAAACATTTTTCTAATAGCGGTCGCCCCTCGGCAGGCAATGGCAAACCTCCGAGTGTATTTCTGCCATGAAAAATCTCCTCATAAAAATATTTGCCGTTCGGAGTCGGCTTGAAACTGTAGGTCCCTCCATTTGTGGAACAACATCAAGACGCACACCACAAATAGGAGGAGGAGCTCGGCCAAACACCTAACAGAAGTGTACGCGCCAATTATTTATTTATTTTTTTTTAAAGAAAATTAATAACAAAAAAAAAATATTAAAATATAAGAAAAAATAAAATAAATTAAATTACATTAACAAAATTAACTAATAAAATTAAACATGAAACAAAACAAAATAAAAAAAAATAAATAGGAAAGCTAAAAAATAAAAAAAACATTCAATTAGATTAAATCGAGAAAAATAGCATAATTTAATAAAATAAAAAAACAAGGAATGAAATGAAGTAAAAAAAGTATTAATAAAAAAAAATTCAGATAGAAAAACTAATGATAAAAAATAAATAATAAAAAAAATTAAAAAGAGATACAAAGGCCCAAAAATATATTAAATTTAAATATAATGAAAAGAAAGAAAAAAATGAAGTGAAGTAAAACATTGAATTAAGTTATTTAAAATACAATAAAAGAAAGTAAATCAAATAGAAAAAAAGATTAATGAAACTATAATAATAAAAATTAATGAAATAATAAAAAAAGACAGAAAAACAAAAAAAAAAAATTAAAAAAACTAATTAATGAAAAGAAAGGAAAGAATAGCAAAATTAAGTAAATGAAATGAAGTAAAAACATACAATAAAAAAGTAAGAACAAAAATCAAAAGAATAAAAATAATTGAGAAAAGATAGAAGAACCAAAACACAAATTTAATTACAGTAAAATAAAAAACAGTAAAATTAAATAAAATAAAAAAACATGAAATGAAATGAAGTAAAAAAAACAAGACTAAAAAGAATTTAAATAAGTTATTTAAAATACAGTGAAAGAAAATTAAGTAGCAAAGAAAGGATTCATAAAAAGCAAGCACAAAAAAAAAATAATGAAATAATAAAAAATAAGATGGAAAAGGCAAAAAGTAAAATAAAATAAAATAATTTGAAAAATAGCAAAATTAAATAAAATAAAAACATAAAATAAATTAAAGTAAAATAAAACAGTAAAAAAACTTAATATTATGTTATTTAAAATTCCATAAAAGAAAATAAATCAGATAGAAAAAAGGATAATAAAAAAATAAATCAAAATAAAATAAGTTAAAGTAAAAAGAAAAGAAAAATTAACATAAACAAAAAAACATGAATTAAAATCTAAAAACAATAAAAACAAAATTAATAATAAAAAATAATAAAATAATAACAAAATCAGAATGAAAAGCCAAAAAATTAAATAAAATAAAGTAATTAAAAGCAAATTGGAAAAAAATTAGCAAATTTACATAATATAAAAAAAATAAGAAATAAATAAAAAAAATAAAAAAAATTTAATTAAGTTATTTAAAAAATAAATCGGATAAACAAAGAATAACAAAAAAAAAAAAATAATAATAATAATAATAAAATAAAATAAGTTAAACGGAAACAAAAAAAAATATATAAACAAAATTTTAATAAAAAAAACCAAAAAATTTAAATAAATTAAAGTGAAATAAAAAAAAATTTAGTTGAGAAGAAAAAATAAAATGAAATAAAAATAAAAATAAATTATATAGAAAAGGGAAGTAAAATAAAACAATACAATTTAAGGGAAAAGACAATAAAAAACAAGAAAAATTAAAAATAAAGTTGAATCTCTCAAAACGCAACCAAATTGTCCTAGTGAAAATTTTAATTTTCAGACGATATAAAAAATATTAATTATTCGGGACAATCACTTTTTATCGTCACTTTTCGTTAAAATTCTGCGCTAAAATGAAATGACACTAAATGGAAGCGAAAATTTAAAAATATAAATAAAAAATTAAAAATGCAAATAAAGAAGCAAAAAGAAAAAATAAACGGGAAAAACTTAATAAAAACAGGCAAAAATAATAATTTTAAGTAGAATCAAAAAATAAATGAAAAAGGAATATAAGAAAATTAAAAAATATAAATAAAAGAAAATAGAGTGAAGAAAATTGATAAAAAAAGGCGAGTAAAAAAGAAAAACAAAAAAATAAAGAAATGCAAATAAAAATACAAAAAAATAAAAAATTTAAAATAAAAAAATTAATAACAAAGGGAAACAAACAAAAAAGGAAATAAAAACAAGAATTAAAAAATTAATAAAAAAATAAGAAAAAATAAATAAAAGAAGGGAAATAAAAAAGATAAATTAAATATTAAATAATAAAAATTAATAAAAAACGTGAAAAAACGAAAAAAGGAAAAAACAATTTAATACGAAAATAATAAAAGAACATCAAAATGCAAATAAAAAAAGAAAAGCGAAAGAATAAACAAATGCAAATAAAAATACACAAAAAAAAAATTATGAACTAATAAAAAAGGCAAACAAAAAAAAAACTGAAAAGAGTTTAAATTAAATTCTAAAATAATAAAAAATAAAGAATTAGATATTAATTAGTAACAAGTAAGGAAAAAATGAATAAAAACAGGCAAAAATAATAGTTTTAAATAGAAAAAAAATTATAAAAAAAGGAGTATAAAGAACTTGCAAAATATAAATAAAAGAAGATAAAGTGAAAAAAATTGATAAAAAAAGGAGAATAAAAAAGAAAACTAAACAAATAAAGAAATACAAATAAAAGCACAAAAAAAAATAAAAATTAAGAAATTAATAAAATTAATAACAAAGGTAAACAAAAACAAAAATTAAAAAATTAATAAAAATAGGCAAAAAAAAAATTAATAAAAAAGGAAAATAAAAAAATATAAATTAAATATTAAAGAATACAAATTAATAAAAAACGTAAAAAAAACGCAAAATAGAAAAAAAAGAAATAAAAAAATTTAATACAGAAATGAAAAAACCTAAAAATGCAAATAAAAAACAAAAACAAAAAAAAATTAAAAATTAATAAAAAACGCAAAAAAATTGAAAATAATAAATAAATAAAAAAATAAAAAATGGAAAATATAAAATATGAATTAAATAAGAAATAAGAAATAGTAAAGAAAAGATGAATAAAATAAAGGTAAAAAGAAAAGCAAGAAATAGAAAATTATAAATAAAAAAGGAAAATAAAAAATATAAATTAAATATTAAATAACAAAAAGTAAAGAAGAGATGACTAAAACAAAGGCAAGAAGAAAAAACCAAAAAATAAAAAATTATAAATAAAAGAGGAAAATAAAAAAAATATAAATGAAATATTAAATAAGAAGTAAAAAAAGAAGAGATGAATAAAATAAAGGCAAAAAGAAAAGACAAGAAATAGAAAATTATACAATAATAAAAAAGGAAAATAAAAAAAAATATAAATGAAATATTAAATAATAAAAAGTAAAGAAAAGATGAATAAAACCAAGGCGGAAAAAAGAAAAACGAAAAAAAGTAAAGAAATGCAAATAAAAATTAAAAAAAAAAAAAAATTATAATAGAAATCAAAAAATAAAAAAAATTAAATAATATTCAAACATTAGAATTACTCCCAAACTTTTCTGTGTACACATATACATACATACATATGTACTTATATATACAAAATATTGCACAACATAAACATAGTAAATGAGGAAAATCTTAAAGCACTTACTCCAAACACCAGTAAAGCATTTTGCCTGCAATTCCGATGACACCACATTTGTGCACTTTTCACCACCTATTTTATCGGCATTAAGGCGACATCCCTCATAGTTATCACTGCGGCATCGAATACAAGTGAAATTCTGCGCGTCCACGTTGTTGCAACCATTGGCATTCGTGCAAGTAGTGCAATTGTTCGCCTGCGTGCACGCTGTCTGTGCCGCCTCATCGAGATCGTAGAAACAGCCGCGCGTCACCACTCCAGCCTCATTGGTACGCGTATAGCATTTCTCCTCTTGTGTATATAGGATTTTTTTCTCACAACTCGTAGCATTGCTCGCCAACTGTCCCCAAGCACATTGGCTATCGTTTGCGCTCGAACACGTCACGCACAATAACGACTGATCCATACTGTAGCCCCACTCATTGCAATTGCTGGTATCGCAAGTTTTACACTTATCATCGCCTTCCGTACTACATTTATTCACTTCAGCCGCATCCGAGGTGCAGCCGCGTGTGACGTGCGTCTCATCCGTTCCATACATATAACATTTGTCGTCCTCCACGTAATGCAGGCAAGGTAGTGAAGTGCTGCTGTCGCTGCTGTTGCTGCTGCTGGTCACTGCATTTGCGCAGGTTGTCTCTGTATCGGTGCACTGAAAGCAGGTGCGGCGATCCGTCGGGAATATGCCCAAATTACAAATGCCACCTTCACATATTTTGCATTTTTTCGTATCTGTGCAGTTTTTTTCGAAGTCCTCCGTAACACAGCCTCGTTCCGTTGTATTCTGCAGCACACTGATCATGCAGGTGCTATCGGCGCTGCTGCAAATGGCGTTGCCAACTGTGGACGCATCAGTTTGGGCACAGGCAGCGTTGTCCTCTGATTTGCAAGACTTACATACAGTGTTCTTGTTGCAATTTGCAGTGGTACAACTGACACAATTTGGTGCCTCGCACGTATCAGTACTCGCCAAACAGCCACGGTCAATGGAATTGTCATCTGTGAAGAGGGAAGAGTTTTTACCTTAATTTAATGGAAAATCAAACATTGAGATGAAGAGAATGTCTTGTAGTTATGTAATAGAAAATCTTTCATTGCAGAATTTTTTTTAAATATTTTTGACTTGACTCCATTTGTCTTAACAATTGACGTGATCATGACAAAAGGTCGAAAGGCGTGCATGTCTACGTAGGTGACGGTGAGTGTCGCAGTCGATGGAACAATGAGCTGTATGAGCTTTACAACGACATAAACATAGCGCAGCAAATAAAGATCTAGCGATTTCGCTGGCAGGGTCATCTCGTTCGAATTGATTCAAACGCTCTGGCTCTCAAAATATTCGATGCGGTACCAGCTGGTGGTCACGGAGGAAGAGGAAGACCTTCTCTGATTTGGAAGGATGAGCTGGAGAAGGACTGGCCTGCCCTTCGTGTGTCCAATTGACGCCGGTTAGTAGCAGAAAGCAACAATCGCGTAAGCGATCAAGAAAGAGAAGAATTTCCATGACACTGCCATTTTAGAAACAAAATATCCCATAAAAAAATCCCTCCTAACAAAAATTCTCCTCATTACCAATTCTCGCTATCAGCGCTTCATCTTTGAAAAATTACGATTTGTAGGTGTGGGCATTAACTGCAAACTGAACCTGCAGAAGTTGATTAGATCAAGTATAGGTGAGCCAGATTATCGGCTGCAAATATTTCGCACCTTCGATGCATCATCACACTAGAAATGGTGTGTCTGGTGTATGGAAATTTACCAGCTAGCAAATGAAGGTTATGATGGCCATGAAGGCATGTCAAAGGCGAGAGAAGAAAAAACTATAATAATACAGAGGGTCCCGTACAATAAATTTTCCCTTTATGCTGCACATAAGACCTCAATAAACAAATTACACGGTGTGACAAAAAAAAAAAAAAATTAAATATACTTTTATAGAGACCTAGTACAACTTGTAGGTATAGTAAAACTAAGAAACATGGTATAGGAGAAATTTCCAATACACCCCCAAAATCTCATTTTATGGCCATAAAATCGTTTTTCTGTAGGTTGATGTGAACAATCACTCCTAACTTCGCCAATTTCCATCCGATTTCGAATTTGTTTTTTTAGTTCGAAAGACCAAAAACAAGCCTTTTTGACAGTGTGTTGACATTTTTTCTGAAATGACAACTGACGAGACTGTAGACGGAAGTATTTGGAATTTTTTTTATTTTTTCTCTATTTTTTCAACTTTGACATAATTTTTACGATATTATCCGATATTGAGGATTTTTTTTAGTACACTGCTGTTATAGTAAATTTAATTTTGCGTCGAATTATTTTATTATATTATATATATTTGACTGTAATTGAATCAAAATTAAAAGAGTTGTGTGAGTTATAAGATTTTATTTTTTTTTTACTAATTTGGTATGTAGGTATAGCTTACGCTAAATAGGAATAAGGACGTGTTTTGATGCTTTATTATAGATACGTAATATTTATTGGAGTGTATATGTATACATAAGAGTACACTGTACTGCATACAACAGAACTGGTTAGAACTTACGAAATTATCTGACATGTTATAGCACATTTTTTTTCAATAGAAATATGAAAAAGCTCCCAAGTGTACCAAAGTTCACACTGTACATTGATCAACAAAAGAAGTTTGTTATTATAATTTAACCTTATTAAAACGTCAAAGTTTTATTGTTTGTTTCATTGAAATTCAAGAGATATAAATCAAAACGTTGCCAGAAAAGTCGAGTTTCTCAATATTCTCCGATGATGTGGCATCATCACCCTTATCATAAACCAGATGATTGTTATTTTTGTAAAACGGACGTAAACGGTCATCATTATAAAACTCGAAAGCACATAAAGTATGCTGATGTTGCTGACTGTTAAGAGCCCCGTAGTCTTGGACGATATGATTGACTCAACTGCAGGAACTGAAGGAAGTTCAACTCATTGCTGATGATGATCAAACTGATAACAATAAACCTGATGATGAAGAGTACTTTCCGTCTGGTTCTAAGTCTTCAGAACCACACATTGTATAAAATTCAGATTTTCAGGATCTTTCTCGTGATTACTTCTATCGGGAAGACAATCTGAAACGCTCGCTTCTCGATTTAAACAATGGAATTTAGTTGATGACGACTTAAGATGAATGATGATGATCGAATTTCTTACAGAGAAGTATTCAAAACTGATGAAGAGAATGACAAATGTACCGTACCATACTAAACTCCAAAGGGCCGTTTCCAATGCATTTTTAAGTTTGGAACCAGTTCCGTTGTGTACTGCACCGTACCGCACCGTACCATACCGTACAGTGGTGCACTGCACAATACTCCAATAAGTATTATGTGTTTATAATGACACTTGTTATCATTTTCATGCTTCGAAACGCATACCAAATCTCGTAGTAAAAAAAAAGAAAAAATCTTAAAACCCACACAAGCCTATTAATTTTAATTCAATTACAGTCAAATATAGCTCATTCGACGCAAAATTAAATTTACTATAACAGCTGGTTGGTTGGTTGGTTAGAGTGGTGATTCATCCAGAATCCAACTAGCGCTTCCGCACCATTTTGTTGCCACATCCTCGTTACCAAATTGTTTAACAGTTATTTGCTGCAGGACTATATCCAGTCTGTGCGGTTTAGGAACCTTATTAGGTTGTTGACGTCTACGCCAGACAGTTGCTCGAGACTCTCGAACAGCGGTTTGCCCAGGGTTAACATTCTGTCTTTCCATAGGGCAGGGCATTCACAGAGGAAATGGAAGATTGTTTCCTTTTTCTGCGGTTGTTTACAACTATGACAGTATGTGTTGTGAGGGATGCCCATTTTGGCGGCTTGTTCTCCGATGGACCAGAAGCCAGTTATGACTGCCGTAAGTCTGCAGGTGTCCCGTCGTTTCATGTTTATTAATGTCAACGATTGCTTGAGGTTGTAGGTGGGCCATAACGTTCTGCTGATTTTGCATTTCGTCTGGTCTTTCCATCTACAATCTGCAATTCGAAGGTATTTTAGGGAAATTGCGTTCTTGACCGCACCTAGTGGAGTGAATACTGGTACTGCAAGAGCGCTATTCATGGCAGATCCCCCTCTTGCCAGTTCATCAGCTTTTTCGTTACCTTCTATGTTCCGGTGTCCCGGGACCCAAATCAAGGTTACTCTATGGTTTTCACTCAAGTTGGTGAGGCTATTCCTACTTTGCTCCACCACTTTAGAGGTTGTTCTAGTCGCGTCCAGCGCCTGGATTGCGGCTTGGCTATCCGAAAGAATAGCGATATTGCCCTTAAAAGAAAAATCTGCGATTAGTAACCTATTATAACAGCAGTGTACTAAAAAAAATCCTCAATATCGGATAATATCGTAAAAATTATGTCAAAGTTGAAAAAATAGAGAAAAAATAAAAAAATTCCAAATACTTCCGTCTACAGTCTCGTCAGTTGTCATTTCAGAAAAATTGTCAACACACTGTCAAAAAGGCTTGTTTTTGTTCTTTCGAACTAAAAAAACAAATTCGAAATCGGATGGAAATTGGCGAAGTTAGGAGTGAATGTTCACACCAACCTACTGAAAAACGGTTTTATGGCCATAAAATGAGATTTTGGGGGTGTATTGGAAATTTCTCCTATACCATGTTTCTTAGTTTTACTATACCTACAAGTTGTACTAGGTCTCTATAAAAGTATATTTTCACTGTCGCACAGTGTTATTATTTAATTTATTTAACGCTAAAAATTTAATTTGACTTCAGAAACGACCTGCTTTTTTCGCTTCTGCTTCAACTTGTCGGCTCCACGTGTTGGCTTCAGCATCTCCGGCTTCCTTGAGGGTTAGTCTGGAACCCTAGCGCTGCTCTTGTGATGTCATCTTACGGTGTTATTTACGCCCCATCTATTTCCACTTACGACGCTAGATTTCTATGTGGATATCTACTTGCTTGGTCGCATTCCAAAGGTAAACATTGCTTACAGCGTCGGGCCAGTATATCCGCATAATCCTACGAAGACAGCGGTTAAAAAAAGGTGGCAACATTTTTAGGCCACACACTGTTAAATGCAATGTTTCGTACATCGGGGAATGTGAGTCACTCTCCATACCATGTCTACCAAACGCAGCCCGTCCCTGTTCTATTCGGGTGAGTATGTCTGCTGCTGACCCCTCAGTCTTTGAAATAATGCTCCCGAGGTAACAAAATTCGTCGACTTCATCCATCTCGGCCATCTGACGCTTATTACCTTCGGTTTTGTAATGTTGACTCTTAGTCGGGCGCCAGAGGATGGTTAGAAGTCCACGCAAGCGGGGAAAGTCTCTGATTGCCATTCACTTGGAAGTGGCCAGGACGATTCTTCCGCATACGTTCCGCATACGTTCCGAGCATCGCCCAATTATTCTCTGGGTGGCTCCCGAACATCCGGATATCTGGTTATGCGCTGGGTTTGGCACCCGCAACGTAAAAATCCTTCCCCTATGAAAACAACAATAAAGCCTCAGATGAGAACTGCCTATTAACAAGATGTAGACGCCGTAGCCGGATGGGTGGGATGGCGTGATAACTATTCGGTAGTGAGTGGGTTTGAAACTCCGGGCTTGAAATACGAAATGAAAGAAAAAGGTTTTTCCAATATCGGTCGTTCCTCGACAGACAATGGCAAACGTCCGAGTGTATTTCTGCCATAAAAAATCTTCTGATAAAAAACCTGTTTGACGTTCGTAGGTGGCATAAGACTGTAGGCTCCTTCATTTGTGGAACAACATCAAGACGTACACCAAAAATAGAAGGATGAGTTCGGCTGAATATCCAACAAATAGGGGGAACGGAAACCACTGAATGTATCTACGGAGATGCGCCTATTAACAATGCAGATCATACATTCTTCGAAGGTGAGAGATGGAGATTAGATCGCAAAGCTGCCGAGGGCAGTCTAGGTCCCTTAGGAGCAGACAACATTCTCGAAAAAATAGTAACGCCCCAAAAAACTCGATATGGACAGAGAGGCTTAAGCGACATGCTAACCTTACATTAGATTAGATTAGATTTGTGGGGGACTCGACAATTCCAAGCACTCAGTCAGGAAGACCATTGTACCACACTCGGATAGATTACAGTGGAAGGAATAGAGAGACAGGATAGATGCAATATGGATGGTAAGACGGAGAAATTGGTTGGAGGTCACTCTTCCGCGAATCTTTTGGATTCATTGATGAATCCTAAGATATTCGGAAGAGGAAGAGTATGAACTGTATCCATGCTCACAACATCGCACCCCAACAGCCTAAGTCTGATACTAGAGAACGCTGGAAAATACTCTGCAGTGTCCTCATTTTCCCGACAAGATAGGCTTATTCGGCCGCCTATGATTCCCATGGCAGCCCTTATGGCATGTGATTACACCCACCAGCACTTTCAGGACCTCCCTACTTAGTTTTTGGAAGAAACGTCGCTAATTTCCTGTTTGGTTCTTTCACAAAGCTGTTGGCTATTCTGCAGGAGACTAACTCAGAGCAAGGTTCTCTATTGGTAGACCTCATGAAGTCGTTAAACCATAGTTGAACTAATGCAGAATTGACCCCTAGGAAGTTTTTACGGTCTAGTTAGATCTTTGCAGAGCCTTCATTGGCCTGTTTATCAGCCAACACGTTCCTTGTAATACCGCAGTGTCCAGGTACTCAAATAAGATACACTTTGTTGTGTTTTGTTACACTATTCAGTTGTTGCTTACATTCACCTACTAATTTCGAAGATTAGCGTGGGTTAGCATGGGGTCTCGGTGCAGCTTGATTCTTAAGCCTACCTAACTAATCAGGAGATGAGTCGATTGCATGAAGCTGGCTCCAAAACTGGCGACCCTGGAAGATGGGAGAGTAGAAGAGGTAGTCTTTATCAGAACACCTATTAGGATCTTCTCTGTCTGGGATGAAACCTACCGTAGCTCCGGGGTGGAGAAAACATCCAAAAAAGGAAGATCGTTTAAGTGGCACAACACTCGACGCACCAGACGACGGTCGCTGTAAGTGCGAAGGCGTTTTAAAATCTACATCACCGCCACAAAAAAAAATAATTATTATTATTATCTTTAGTATTGAAACTCTCATGAAATAATTTCTACCTATCGGACTTTTCATATTGGGTGTACAATTTATGAAAGGCGCGTCTACTTCTGCAGCGAAAGAAAAATAATAATTTTGTTAAGTTAAGAAAGATGCATCCTATCTAAGCAAAAAACGGGAAGGAAACCAAAGCCGCGAAAAACTGATGTTAATGTGGATAGAGCTATAATGCTTGAAATAAACCAAGAATCTGGTGCACAGATGCCCAGGAAGCTTGTAGGAAGGCGACTTAAGGGGGCAGATACCTGTAGACGGCCATATTTCCCCTAATTTTCATAAAAATTATTTAAAATGAAGAAGTCAATATTTTTTTTTCCGAATTGGTATATTTTCAAAGGATTATATTAACATTTTATGAAAAAAACATTTTTTTTTTCGAAATTTTATAGTTACGAGTATCAGTCCCTTTAGCGAAGCCCAGCTGTTTGGCCGCTTAAGCAGAAAAAAAACACTCCTGTCAAAAGACAAAAAGACATATCAAACACCGACTTGCCTTTGCAAAAGCCCACAAAGACAAATCTATTCAGTTTTGGAAAAACGTACTTTGGACCGATGAAACTAACATAAATAGGATGGGACCAGATGGGAAAACTATTGCACGTCGTCCAAAAATCAAGCGCTAAATCCTAGGTTCACAAAAAAGACGATTAAACACGGTGGCGGAAGCATCGTGGTTTGGGGAACTTTTTTCTGGCATGTCTTTGGGCCGATTGTTCGCGTGGTTGGTAAAATGGATAGATTTCAGTATCTGGTTATACTCCAGAAAAAATGCAGCCATTTGTGTTTGAGTTTATGCCAATAAATTGGGCATTTATGCAGGACAATGATCCAAAGCATACTGCAAAGGCAGTGAAGCAATGTCTCAGAAGAGAAAAAATTAATGTACTGGATTGGCCGGCGCAGAGCTCTGATCTCAATCCAATAGAAAATTTGTGGAATGACGTTAAGGTCAAAATCGCTAACAAAAATTAAAAAAAATTTGATTATTTGTGGGCTGCAGTTGAGGAGGCTTGGTACTTGATTCGAAAGGAAAGATGGCACAAGCTTGTAGAAAGCATGGAGCGACGGCTTGAAGAAGTAATCAAAAACGGTGGT